>LUCW03001496.1:292500-325632 GCA_001586965.3 Sphaeroforma sirkka | reverse complement strand
ACTATTTATATTTCTCACTTTTGAACTATTTATATTTCACTTTTGAACTATTTATATTTCACTTTTGAACTATTTATATTTCTTTCTTGAACTTTCATTTGTGATTTATATTTCTATTTATATTTCACTTTTTGAACTATTTATATTTCACTTTTTGAACTATTTATATTTCCACTTTTGAACTTTTATATTTCTACTTTTTGAATCCATATTTATATTTCACTTTTTTTCACTTTGAACTATTTTATATTTTCACTTTTGAAACTATTTATATTTCACTTTTGAACTATTTATATTTCACTTTTTGAAATCTATTTTATTTTATATTTCACTTTTTGAACTATTTATATTTCACTTTTTGAACTATTTATATTTCCATTGTTTTGAACTATTTATATTTCACTTTTGAAAACTATTTATATATTTCACTTTTGAACTATTTATATTTCACTTTTGAACTATTTATATTTCTTTTTTTGAACTATTTTCTCAACTTTTGAATATTTATTTCACTTTTGAACTATTTATATTTCTGACTTTTCAACTTTGAATCTATTTATATTTCAAGCACATCTCAAACTGCTGACACTGATTAGAAATTCACTTTTAGATGTGAACTCAACATGCGAAAGTGCAGAAAGTGAAAACATTTCAAAGAAATCACACAGACCCCAGAAAAATTTTCAACCCGACCCAGAATCGAACACGACCGCACCACACCAAACCAGGCAATTTACCACTGGACCAAACAGACCTGTTATCAATCGAAAATCAAATCACTTGATCGTTAGCTGACACTATGGCGGGGGGCCCGCCCTCTGAGGAGTCCATCAACCCACAGAGTTAGATTGAGAAACTGAAGGCGATTGTACTACCCCTGATAGAGAAGATGACCTACTTTCTGAGGATTGCATCAAAAAAGGTATGTTCATCTACAGAAGGGACTCACAAGGTAAGTAGTGTGGAGGAGATCCTCGCACGTTTAAAGAAATTAGAACACTCAAAACAAAACTCTACCATTAGAGAGCAGAACCACGCCCCAAAATGTGAAAATGCGAAACTCCAACAGCAACTTGCATCCAAAAAACAACCCACAGAGCACTGCCACAAACCAACACCGTATACGTATCCCAGATACCACAATTACGCACACGCCAGGACTTATACAAACTCCTGCAAACAAGGACAAGCCCACAACATACAAAGATATGTTGAATCAAACACGCAACTCCTCCTCAAGGGAGGCACAAGCAAATCTATTCCAACCCAGCAAGCCACCCTCTATATGGGATTGCCAAGAAGATTGGGATCTCACAGCCTTATACTTTAGTTGCAACACACATGCACTAGAAGACGGTACGCTACCGACAAACAAGCATCTCTCCAAATGGCTTTTGGAACTTTCATTTGCTGAAATACATCCCCATACTGCACGCGTCATACCTCTACAAAGATCGTAGCGCAGTAGAACTTGTAGTCCCCACACGGTTTGCAATCAAAACTAAACAAATCCTATTTGCTCGTGGTTGGCGCATTAACAAGGGTGCAGACCCCGCTAACGTAACCAACCCAATCGCAATAGAAGGCGCTCGCAAACGTCTAGAAAATGCTCATACCAGCGCACTAGCTCGCGATAAATGTCCACCACACAATACCCTAGAGTCCTAACTCACCTACTCAGTAGAGTACCGAAAACCACCACCAAACCTCCTCAATCCAGCCCAAACCCAATAGATACCACAACCCCCAATACTATCCATAATTATACAACCACGAAAACCACTGACATACGAAACAGCACACACCCACCCACCGGAAAATCTACACCCACAGCACCCGCAGCACTACCACCAATCGCAGACCCAAACAACATCACGGACAATACTAATTCGTCCTCAAGAAACCCCAAACGAATTATAATTAGTGGAGACGAAGCAAATAGAAACACAGTTAAAGCTAGAATCGAAAATTCAAGCGATGATGAACACACCGACGAAGTCTCAGAGCACTATATGTCAGATGACGAAATAGCGTCAGTCTTAGGCGATAGTTCGAAATCCCCACAAATATCTGATGCAGAAACAGAGAAAGAGCTCGCTGCATTCAAACAAAACCGAACCACTAGTAAGACGAAATCGCAATGAGTGACATTCTCGTGTATTATGTCAACCTAAACTCACTGAAAAACACACAAGCACAATACAGAGCAATACGTAAACTATGCAGTCAATGTGACGCCCCATGTTTAGTAGAGACGTGGGGGCTACACAGACCGCCTCAATGAAGTTTGCAATGAAAGTAATACCAACCTTATCTATGCGTCACCCCATCTAGTAGTATACACCGTGGTGGTAGAAACAACGGTGTAGCCTTAATAAGTAGACATAGCTCCAATGATTTCAAACTACATGCACAAAGCCAATACTTTGTAGCATTTACCTTTCGCATGGTCACCATAGCATGTGTCTACTTAGCACCACACCTAGGAAATGACGTATACAAAACTTTAATGGCACTCAACTGCAAACCTCATGTGCTAGTTGGAGATATGAATTTCCGCGATACAGAATATAATGACTTCCTCATTAAATATCCCGACCGTAGAAAATCTATCGAATACTATACTCAGCTACACCAAATGGACCATATAACACCAAACCAATCAGCAAACATACGTGTTGATCACGTCTACGCTCAATCACGTACGAGAACACTGCTCACACTCATCAAAGCCGCAGACATTTCACTCAAAACCGATCATGAATGGGTGTTTTCACTCAACATTCAATCACCAGACATACAACACCCCAATACTATGCCTACATCCATAGAATGTATGCCAGCACACGGGTACAACAGATACCGAATTCGAACTTATAATTGCAACAACCCGCGCTACGCAAATACCTTTCGAGCAAGAATAAGAGCTAACTCTAAGTCATGGCTACGACTTATCCAGAATGCAAATCAAGACAAAATCACATCAGTATATGATACGATAGTTAACAAGCTATGGAAAGTAGCACAAGGCACATTCTACGGTTACTATCTGGAAAAACAACCCCCCACAGATCCCACACACCATTGCGCTACCGAGCGTATCCATAATACCACCATTGTGAAATTATTCACTAAACAAAAGAAATCATTGTCCAAACAACCATCAATACCCAACACAACAGAACCAACAGCACACATCATTAGCTCATTCCTGCAAAAGCTATTTAACCAGAAAATACCTTACAAAATACCAGAAGAAACCCATACTGAATTCATACCTCTCGACCAAGATATCTTCACCACCGCACATATCATGCAAGCCATACTAGCATATGATAGCCGGAAAGGCTCCGGCCCGGACGGAATACATATTGATATTCTCAAAGCAGCTATCGAAGTCTATCCCATAGGACACGATCAGGAGGGTAAACCAAATCCCAAGTCACCAATTCTTAAAGTCCTCAATTACCTGTTCAACAAGATACTACATACGGGTAACGTGCCGTCAGCCTGGCTGTGCACGCTTATCGTGCCCATTCCCAAAACTGAGGTACCCACAGGGCCAGAATTCTTTTCGACCTATAACGCTCACACAGATACTGCGTCGTATCTTTCAAATAGTACTGCTGAGTTACATGAATCAGCTGTCTGCCTTTAAAACACATAGCAGACAAGGCGGGTTCAAATCAGGCTACTCTTGCTTCACACACGCCCTCACGCTACACGAATACATCAATCAATCAAGCCCTACAGCCCAACACACCCACCAGGTATTCCTGGACACTAAGAAAGCATATGACTCAGTCAAACTTGACCGCCTCTGGCGCCTTCTACACAATCGACGGGTACCCACCCCATTGATCACCCTCTTCCAAAACATGTACCATAATGTAGTGTCTCGTATTACATATCAACAAGTCCTCGGGCCTATATTCACACGTGCTCATGGTCTAACTCAGGGTGATCCAATCACCCCCACACTCTTCAACATATACATTGACCCGCTACTTGATAGCCTTGCTAAAGTCGACCCCCGAGGCTTTCTTTGGCTGGGTCGACGACCTAGCATTATACAACCGCGATCACACCAAGTTGCAACTAGGCCTCAACCATGCTTATGTATGGGGCAAACGCTCCGGTGTTGAATTCCACCCAAAGAAATCGATATATGTAGCACCGCAAAATCCCAAACTAGCACACAAGTTCATGCTCGGACTGAATGGTATAGATGCACACCCCACTGCTAGATACTTGGGATTCCCTATGGGACCCAAGGGAATAGACATTGTACAAATGTTGGAAACACGCATCAATACTCTGAATGAATCCATAAGCCACAGCGGCCCCTTGGCTTCCGAGCTGGGACCCACCTACACCCACACAACAAGCTCATGATCTTCCGAGTATTTATACTCTCCAAAATCACTTACGGTCTTGCTTTCATCCCACTATCACACTACTCACTCACATCACAAATCAATACACAACTCGACAAGCTCGATACCGTAATCCATAAGGCCTCTGGATACATTCTTTCCACTGCCGCACACAAAAAGACCCCAACAAAAGCCACACCAACTATGCTGAAACAAATTCAGTTCTGTGGACTCCTCAACGCACGGGCATTATGCACTTGGCAGTGCGTGAGTCTTATAAATCATATAACTCGTATGTCACACAGAAATCCTCTACAGGAATATCTGGGCAAACAAGCAACCATATTCACCCCTATGAGACTCACTATGCTCGCTCGCGAGAACATACTTCACTACCCTCCGTTCATAACATACAGGAAACTGAAACAAGCATACACAAACAGAAAACCAAACAAAAGGAAAGCGCACTACACCGACAAGCGGCTCATGAACTCCGATTTGGACTCATCTACCCAGGCGAGGAAGAGCGGTACCGACTCGACACGCCACTCGAACATCACAGCTTCAGCAGTCTCTTATTCAGAGTACCAACGATCGTCGCACTGTACGTCACGAACAGGTATATGTTCACGCTAGAAAAGACCCCGGCAGGTCTCACATGCATTGGCTGCAGCAAAACACCTTTCACCACATCACACTTCAAGTGTCCTCTCGTGCTGCCCTACATGTCCAAACTCATCTCACCAAAGAAAGAGATTGTAGTTGATAGCAACTTACTTGACGCCCTTAGCACCCGTAAGCGCTACACAGACATGCTCACACTACACGACCAGCTGGTGTACTTGCACAAAGGACCCATACCACCCCAAGTACTGCTGAACTGTGTGTTCCCAGTGCCCCGGTTCATGACCACAATAGTACACACTCTCCTCGTAGACTCAGAACACCCACAGAACGATTATACTTGGCCTTCGTTAGACCGCAGACGTCGTTTTCGAACAAGCCCACAGAACACTGTGGCTAGATAACCCGCAAATGGACTTCAACACACTACATCCAGAGGCTAGCGCCTATATAGCGGCGCCCCAGCACTGGACACGCAAACTCCCGAACCACCACATACACCCCTGTTTGACATTGACCAGGACTTAGACAATGACATCCCAATAGACATTACACTATCCTACATATGTAGTAGCGTGACTCCGCCTGACTTGATCAGACGCTGGCGAATATGCCTGCGACAAATATGCATTGACCTGAAGTTGAATAGCACATATATCAACGAACACAGCGCGATGAAACGCCCCCCCCGCCCCGCCCACACCCTCCCTGAATGCCTACCGGCAGGCACAGTCGCACATCGCGACCCGGTGATGCGGTAGTGAGTATGATACACTGGTGAGCCACTGTATCATACCTCATATTCAATGAAACGATATGCATATCTGTCACAGCTTACTCACAGACTCTGTGTCAATCCAGTTACGGTTGTCAATCACCCACACCACTAACAAAACTACAGCCAAAGAAAACAACTCAACATGTACAACAACCACAGACCGAAAACGACTCAGCCCCTAGACAGTCCAGTTCGCCCTCCCCTGAAAAGCAGGGTCACGGGAACTGCCAACACCTGCCGGTAGCCACAAGTCCACCCCGGACATCAGGCATTGTATATAGCAATAGCGTGTAAACAAATAAAGGTACCTAAACCCTAAACCCTAAAACCCTTAACCCCATACCACCCCCTGGTACTGCTGAACTGTGTGTTCCCAGTGCCCCGGTTCATGACCACAATAGTACACACTCTCCTCGTAGACTCAGAACACCCACAGAACGATTATACTTGGCCTTCGTTAGACCGCAGACGTCGTTTCGAACAAGCCCACAGAACACTGTGGCTAGATAACCCGCAAATGGACTTCAACACACTACATCCAGAGGCTAGCGCCTATATAGCGGCGCCCCAGCACTGGACACGCAAACTCCCGAACCACCACATACACCCCTGTTTGACATTGACCAGGACTTAGACAATGACATCCCAATAGACATTACACTATCCTACATATGTAGTAGCGTGACTCCGCCTGACTTGATCAGACGCTGGCGAATATGCCTGCGACAAATATGCATTGACCTGAAGTTGAATAGCACATATATCAACGAACACAGCGCGATGAAACGCCCCCCGCCCCGCCCACACCCTCCCTGAATGCCTACCGGCAGGCACAGTCGCACATCGCGACCCGGTGATGCGGTAGTGAGTATAATACACTGGTGAGCCACTGTATCATACCTCATATTCAATGAAACGATATGCATATCTGTCACAGCTTACTCACAGACTCTGTGTCAATCCAGTTACGGTTGTCAAACACCCACACCACTAACAAAACTACAGCCAAAGAAAACAACTCAACAAGTACAACAACCACAGACCGAAAACGACTCAGCCCCTAGACAGTCCAGTTCGCCCTCCCCTGAAAAGCAGGGTCACGGGACTGCCAACACCTGCCGGTAGCCACAAGTCCACCCCGGACATCAGGCATTGTATATAGCAATAGCGTGTAAACAAATAAAGGTACCTAAACCCTAAACCCTAAAACCCTAAAACCCTTTATGTACAGGGACTAGCCGACACTAGCAAGCGTGTTAGTTCTGAAGCAGCACTGCAGATTTAAGACACGACGTAATCACATACAATTGGTATCAACGTATGATTGTCACCAGTCCTAAAATCAAGGGCTTCTTTGGGGGTAAGCCCAAATTGCAGAATCAGTATATTAAGCTGACGATGGGAGATTTAAAACGTAGACTGGACTCAGAAAACATATTTTATGGACTATTAGCGAACAAGACCGAGCTAACAGAGAATTGGAAGGCATGTTGCCTAAACCTGCTTCTACGGCTACCGCGAGTTCTACTACTACTTCTACGGCTACCGCGAGTTCTACTACTACGTCTACGGCTACCCCGAGTTCTACTAATACTTCTACGAACACGTCGTCCCCACCGGGACCTATACCAATTATAATAAGACAAAGACCAGATGAGACACAGTTCTCCGACAATCCTGGGCCCCATGAAGGTAAATTCTTGATTACATTCTCTGTTCTATTATACCTGCTACAGGTCCCAATGAAATTACCTGCTACAGGTCCCAATGAAATTATGGGTTTGAATATATATATATATATATATATATATATATATATATATATATATATATATATATATATATTTAGTAAAAGTCCCCTTAAACCACTATAAGTGTGGAGTTAGAATTAGTTTACAATTAATTCACACGAGGTGAAATATTTTGTAGGCCACGTAGACAATCAAATAAAAGAATAAATACACCGCACTGAGCCTCAGGGAGACTCAGTAGGTTTTAGTATCGTATTTTGATGATGTGTTTACAACATTTTTAAGACTAGTTACTTTAGGTGTATTATTAGATTTTATCCCGAGGATAGTAGTGGACGGAGAGATTCGTTTTATTGACAAATTACAGGAGTTGATCTCCCTCAGAACCGGATAGCTGAAAGGAGCTTGCAAATTATGACAGGAGCAAAGTCTTCCGAGCACAGATAAGTGAAAAGAAACCCCCCTTCCGTTTTGCTCGGTTTGATACGCTTGCGTAATATACATACATATATGTATTTATAATTTATGCAGATTTTTTTATTGCTACTATAAATTTAGAGCAAATTGGAGTGATTAGTAATATATGCAGAAATTAACAGGTGCCCAGTTTATTTAGCTGATGAGCTTTTCTTCTTCTTCTTTTTTCTAGAAAAAATAGTTATCCGATCATCCGGTCGAATACTACTACTTCTATTTAATATATATATATATATATATATATATATATATATATATATCCGTTTTGCTCGGGTTGATACGCTTGCGTGATTTACATATATATATATATATATATATATATATATATATATATATTATTGATATTTTATATACTATATAAATCAGCTCTAGCAGAAGTTTGCATACTATCTAATATAATGACTGTAGCGTTACTTTATACAATAAATCAATCGCCAGTTTCCAATGTCCGTTCCTTTGATTCCACGATATCAAAATTTCAGACACATGTGTTGCTCCCCTTGTAGACATAGGCCGCCTGCATAGCATGTAACTCGTTGATATGTGTACAACTCATCTGTGTATTTGAAATAACGTATAGAGCATGAAAAGTTAATATATATATATATATATATATATATATATATATATATATATATATATATATATATATATATATATATATGTATGTATGTATATATTATTGATCACAGTAAACCAAGATTGTTTACCAAGCATAAAACTACGGTCAAACACCGGAGGCTCAACAAGGTTTATCCCAGCATTAATCAAGGAGAGAATCTAAACTCAGAGAGGCACACAGAAATATTACAGATGGAAATCAATCTCGGAGTGGAAGTGCCAGGAGTACGGAAACATCATTAATGTGTCATGAGTTACGAGGAGCTCTGCGAATATCTCCGAAAATTCGATATGGAGGAAATTCAAACATCGACCTCCAATACAGAGACTCGAGGAGGAGAGAGCACTTTCTGCTAGAACAGAAAGAAAGTGCTTCAATTGTAGCAAACCAGGTCACCTTGCTCGTGATTGCCGATCCAAGCACCGCAGACCCAGACCGCACGTCTACTCTGACCGTAGGGAACATCGCAGATTTTATGAAAACCGATACTCCAACAATCGTGGAAATAATTCCGACTGAACGACATCACGTAATAGAGCTGATGAGTCCAAGTCTTACCGCAAGGACTATTCAACACCAAAATCTACACCCTACTCACGACGTGCCGACTATCCGTCGAAGAAACCCAACTATCATCAAGATAAATGTAATGAATTATACAGAAAAGCATCTAACGTAAGAGGATACTACTCGGGGGAGGAAATGCGCAAACCTTTCTAAGTGAAAAGAAACCCCCCTTCCGTTTTGCTCGGTTTGATACGCTTGCGTAATATACATACATATATGTATTTATAATTTATGCAGATTTTTATTATTACTATAAATCTAGATCAAATTGGAGTGATTAGTATTATATGCAGAAATTAACAGGTGCCCAGTTTATTTAGCTGATGAGCTTTTTTTCTTCTTCTTTTTTCTAGAAGAAATAGTTATCCGACCATCCGCTACTACTTCTATTTAATATATATATATATATATATATATATATATATATATATATATATATATATATATATATATATCCGTTTTGCTCGGGTTATATATATATATATATATATTGGGTTTATGAAATATTATCTTCTTGGAATCAATTATTCGAGGACGTTTTTGTAAATCAAGAACGAAAGAATAAGGGATCGATGACGATATGATACAGTCGTAGTCTTCACTATAAACTAAGTCGACTAGGGGGACACGATAGAGGGGTCCACAACTGCTGCTGCCGCTAGCTCCTTCAAGAGCACTTCAGTGCGGTTCAATTGGCGTCGAGATTGAGAGGATCCATATATATGTATATATATTGATATTTTATGCAGATTTTTATTATTACTATAAATCTAGAGCAAATTGGAGTGATTAGTAATATATGCAGAGATTAACAGGTGCCCAGTTTATTTAGCTGATGAGCTTTTTTTTCTTCTTCTTTTTTCTAGAAGAAATAGTTATCCGACCATCCGCTACTACTTCAATTTAATATATATATATATATATATATATATATATATCCGTTTTGCTCGGGTTATATATATATATATATATTGGGTTTATGAAATATTATCTTCTTGGAATCAATTATTCGAGGACGTTTTTGTAAATCAAGAACGAAAGAATAAGGACCGATGACGATATGATACAGTCGTAGTCTTCACTATAAACTATGTCGACTAGGGGGACACGATAGAGGGGTCCACAACTGCTGCTGCCGCTAGCTCCTTCAAGAGCGCTTCAGTGCGGTTCAATTGGCGTCGAGATTGAGAGGATCCAAATATATATATTGATATTTTATGCAGATTTTTATTATTATTATAAATCTAGAGCAAATTGGAGTGATTAGTAATATATGCAGAATTTAACAGGTGCCCAGTTTATTTAGCTGATGAGCATTTTTTGTTTTACTCAAGTTGTTTTGAATAAGGAATTTGTTTTGGGTTTTCCAACTTCCAAAACCGATGTAATTACAAAACTATTTATATTTCACTTTTGAACTATTTATATTTCACTTTTGAACTATTTATATTTCACTTTTGAACTGTTTATATTTCACTTTTGAACTATTTATATTTCAAGCACATCTCAAACCGCTGACACTCGAAATCTCACTTTGGATGTGAACTCAACAAACATAGTGCGAAAGTGCACACAAAACAAAGAAATCACACAGATCCCAGAATATTATCAACCCGATCTAGATTCGAATACGTGGCCACACCACACCAAACCGACCAATATACCACTACACCAAACGGACTTGCTATCGATCATCAAATTATTTGCCGGCTAGCCGGTACCATGGCGGGGACCCCGTCCTCTGGTGGAGTCCAGCAGATCTCCGAGCTGGAAACAAGGCTGAAGGAGATACTGCGACCCCTCGTAGAGAAGATGAACTACCTTAAAGATTGCATCAAAAAGGTATGTCCAACCGAAGAAAAGAACAAGGTAAGTAGTGTGAAGGAAATCCTTAAACGCCTTAACCAGATAGAATACACAAACAAAGTACTAGTAGCACAAAACAAAGCACTATTACTACCGCGGCCCGAGTGATATACCGCGGCACGCTCTCGCCTCTATTCCATAGAACGAATGGCATCCTACATGGCTCAATCGTCGGCCCCCAGCTCTTTATTATCTACATGGATTCCTTAGTTGTCACGCTAGCACAATTTCGGCCCAAGCTCCTCCGCTCTTATTTATTTGTTGATGACACACGGATCCAAGCCCCTCGATCGGTTTCGCTCCAGCCCTTCTTAGATGACATTGATGCGTGGGGACACAAGTCTGGCTTTGAACAGGGTGTCATTAAAACCCGAGTACGATCTACCGACTTGCGACACGCGGCGCCAACCCTCCGTATAAATGGCGAGCTTATCACGCCGACGCTTGCAGACGCACCTTGGAACACACGTTACCTCCCCCTGAAGATGGCGCCCACACATGCCGAACCGAAACACTCCAAATATCTGGGTTTCCCGCTCTCTAACGGAGTACCAGGAATCAACCTTGTCAGAAATATGGAATTCCCTGGTTGCAGTATTGTCACTGGGTAACGCCTCTTTCCGTGCTTATGGCTTCCATGGCTTCAGCTGACGACACCCCCGCAACCGACTTGTGATGTTCAGAACATTCATCCTATCCACGGCTACATATGGGCTGAACATTATTGCCTGGGCTCCGCCTATATGGAAGGATGCGTTGGACCCCATGTTCGAGCGCTTTAACTCAGTACTCATCCAAGCAGCAGCCATTATCACGGGCACTAAATACGCTCGGTTTCCCAAACAACAAACAAACTTACTTCACTTTTGCGGCCTGCTCCCCGCGTGACCATTCGCGGACTACCTCGGAGGTTGCCTGGGAAAACAACTCGACTCAATGGCCAGCACAAATCCACTTACCCCTCTGACACAACCCGCCTGGGCCCACGACAAACCATCACTGCGCTTCCAGTACAGTATTTATGCTCACCTGAAAACTGTACACAAAACCACGGGCGGGCGTACACCCGACCATGTAGCCCTCCGCCAACGCTGTGACGACGTCAGGAAGAACTCAACAAAACGTTGGTCCAACAAGGAGATCGCGGCAATTGCCCGGCGCCAATACTACTACCAAACTGGTTATGGGTAAACCAACCTCAAACCGAGACACAGCCAGACACGACAGCTTCAATCGCTGCTTCGAGTCTACACCAATTCGGCTCTGTGCTATGATTGTAACGAATACGTACATGTTCACATTGCTCGACTACCGCACCAACGGCTGTCTCTGCCCTGTCTGCCCCGGTGGCCACAAGTTCACTACCAGCCACTTTACCTACATCCAACAGCTGATTCGACGCATCCTGGTAGGCCCAAAACTGCCGCCCATTGGCCCTGACCTCGTTCAAATCAGGCTACTCATGCTTCACACACGCCCTCACCCTATGCAAATAGATCAATCAATCAAGCCCCACAGCCCAATACACCCACCAGGTATTCCTGGAAATTAAGAAAGTATATGACTCACTCAAAATCGATCGCCTCTGGCGCCTTCTACACAATCGACGGGTACCCACCCCATTGATCACCCTCTTCCAAAACATGTACCATAATGTAGTCTCTCGTATTACATATCAACAAGTCCTCGGGCCTACGTTCACACGTGCTCATGGTTTAACTTAGGGAGATCCAATCACCCCCACACTCTTCAACATATACATTGACCCGCTACTTGATACCCTTGCCAAAGTCGACCCCCGAGGCTTTCTCAGCTGGGTCGACGACCTGGCACAATACAACCGCGATCACAGCAAGTTCCAGTTAGGCCTCAACCATGCTTATGTATGGGGCAAACGCTCCGGTGACGAATTTCACCCAAAGAAATCGATATAGGTAGCACCGCAAAATCCCAAACTAGCACACAAGTTCATGCTCGGACTGAATAGTATCGATGCCCACCCCACTGCTAGATACTTGGGATTCCCTATGGGACCCCAAAGGAATAGACGTCGTACAAATGTTGGAAACACGTATAAATACTCTGAATGAATCCATAAGCCACAGCGACCCTCTTGGCTTCCGTGCTGGGATCCACCTACACCCACACAACAAGCTCATGATCTTCCGAGTATTTATACTTTCGAAAATCACCTACGGTCTTGCTTTTATTCCACTATCACACTACTCGCTCACATCACAAATCAATACATAACTCGACAAACTCGATACCATAATTCATAAAGCCTCTGGATATATTCTCTCCCCTGCCGCGCACAAAAAGACCCCAACAAAAGCCACACCAACTATGCTGAAACAAATTCAGTTCTGTGGACTCCTCAACACACGAGCACTATGCACTTGGCAATGCGTGAGTCTTATAAATCACATAACTCGCATGTCACACAGAAATCCTTTACAGGAATATCTGGGCAAACAGGCAACCATATTTACCCCTATGAGACTCACTATGCTCGCTCGCGAGAACGTACTTCACTACCCTCCGTTCATAACATACAGGAAACTGAAACAAGCATACACAAACAAAAAGCCAAACAAAAAGGAAAGCGCGCTACATCGACAAGCGGCTCGCGAACTCCGATTTGGACTCATCTATCCAGGCGAGGAAGAGCGGTACCGACTCGACACGCCACTCGAACATCACAGCTTCAGCAGTCTCCTATTCAGAGTACCAACGATAGTTACTGTACGTCACGAACAGGTATATGTTCACGCTAGAAAAGACCCCGGCAGGTCTCACATGCATTGGCTGCAGCAAAACACCTTTCACCACATCACACTTCAATTGTCCCCTCGTGCTCCCCTACATGTCCAAACTCATCTCACCACAGAAAGAGATTGTAGTTGATAGCAACCTACTTGACGTCCTAATCACCCGTAAGCGCTACACCGACATACTCACACTACACGACCAATTGGTGTACTTGCACAAAAGACCCATACCACCCCAAGTACTGATAAATTGTGTGTTCCCAGTGCCGCGATTCATGACCACAATAGTACACATGCTTCTCATAGACTCCGAACACCCACAAAACGATTATGCCTGGCCTTCGTTAGAGCGCAGACGTCGCTTCGAATAAGCCCACAGAACACTATGTATAGATAATCCGCAAATGGATTTCAACACACTACATCCAGAGGCTAGTGCCTATATAGCGGCACCCCAGACTGGACACGCAAACTCCCAAACCACCACATACACCCCCTGTTTGACATTGACCAGGACTCCGACAATGACATCCCAATAGACATTACACTATCTTACATATGTAGTAGCGTGACTCCGCCTGACTTGATCAGTCGCTGGCGAAGATGCGCGCGACAAATATGCTTTGACTTGAAGTTGATTAGCACATATATCAACGAACACAGCGCGATGAAACGCCCCCCGCCCCGACCACACCCTCCCTGAATGCCCACCGGCAGGCACAGTCGCACATCGCGACCCGGTGATGCGGTAGTGAGTATGATACACTGGTAAGCCACTGTATCATACCTCATATTCAATGAAACGATCTGCATATCTGTCACAGCGTACTCATAGACTCTGTGTCAATCCAGTTACGGTTGTCAAACGCCCACACCACTACCAACTAGACAAGTACAGCCAAAGAAAACAACTCAACAAGTACAACAACCCCAGACCGCAAAAGACTCAGCCCTTAGATAGTCCAGTTCGCCCTCCCCTGAAAAGCGGGGTCACGGGAACTGCCAACACCTGCCGGTAGCCACAAGTCCACCCCGGACATCAGGCATTGTATATAGCAATAGCGTGTAAACAAATAAAGGTACCTAAACCCTAAACCCTAATAAAAGTGTGGGCACCTGATTTTGACGCCTCAGAAGCGCGTTTCGCCGTTGTAGACTTGTTTGTCGCTTCTCTCATAGTTTTTCTCCGACAAACTTCGTCTGCTTTTCGTCATATTTGACTTTTGATTTATCGTTCCTTTTTATTTTGCCCCATCATATAATATTCACGTAAAAGCATGTCAAGTCGGCTTAACCGGGCTGACTGTAAGATACTATAAATGAGGTATACGTAATTCAACTCAAGTCATTAAAAAGTTCAGTATCGCTAGCTTCTGCACTCGTAGTGAGCTAAAAGATACGCTGTTGGAAAACAAATACCATTTCAAAAATCACCAAATGTAAACTATAGGAACTCGCTCTTCCGTACTTTACGTAAGTGTCTTCTGAATATCTAAACAAACTGGTTCTGTTCAGCACTTGCAATTTGGTTTTATGAATTCTCAGTTATACATATACATGTGAGCCTATTTTGTCAGGAACTCGCTAATTTTACAAATTACACCATTTGGTTGCCACAGGCACGGGATAGCTACTGATGATGCCCATCTGTGAACGCTTCCCTAGTCACTCAGTCAAGTCAGTCCAGTTCCCTACGTATTGGTGCCCAGGTCTGTTATATATATAGGGCAGAGAAGAGTATATATTTGTTCTTTAGTCACCCCTCACACTGAACTTATCTAGTGCTCGATAGTGTAGCCAGTACTTGATCACCGTCGACGATTTTTTTTTTGAATGCACATCGTGGTATATAACAATTTCAGTATTGGTAATTGCCCAATTGTTTACAATCATTTGATATTTAACACTGTCGATATGGCGAGTTGTATATTTGTCGATGTTATAGAATGTCCCTTTGTGTTAGAGTAAATATACGTTTGTTCATGAGCTCGTAGATGCCCTCTGACTGATGATAGATACTCACACTATTTTATATCAAAATACATTCCATTCCTGTACATACAAAACCTTTTGAGTTTCTAGTCTGGAGAAGAACAAAAGGAAGGAAGGAGAGAACGGGAAAGAAAATCGGGATGAAGGATCACCGGCAAATGTACCTTGCACTTTTGAACATTGTCATAAAATGTATATAACCTTTCCACGGTATGTCATGGGTAAACGCACTACTGACAAGCAATATAACATGGATAGCTATAAAGTGGGTCACTCTATGCGGTTCACGCGAATGATCGTGAGGTAAAAAGAGGCTACAAGCTGAAAGGATCCGCGAAAGTAATCATAGTCCTAGCAAAACCGTGCAGAGAGGATATTTGCTACCACAGTGCATGATGGTCGATTGCGGTTGGCGTCCTCTAACAGTGCGCAACCAGCAACAAATTGGGGATGCGATAGGAGCCTCCCAAGTGTATCGGATATTTGAGTTGGATTTGGTATGTTGAACCAGCCTTCGCTTGCAAAAATTAGAGAATAAACAGATTCAACAGATTCCTCCCATCAAAGGTGCGCTATAGAAATCACCTTTTTTCCTTTTTTCATTAGGTGACATCGCGCCCGTTGGACTAGTTGCAGACTACGAATGGCTCAAAATATCACACACATTTCCTGATTGGTATTCTTGTTAGCTCTGCATTCAGTGTCAGTCATTAAAAATCACTTGAGAATTATGTAGATGTCATATTGAAATTTGTGCAGGCTTGATAGGTCAGATGCCGGCATCTTCAAACAAAGCACGCGACGAGATTCAGTACAAATCGGTTCTTGGGTCAGAGGAGATATTACAAGGACTAAGATGCCTATCCATAACTTGTATGAAGTATTTCAAATCAAGATTGACTAACATGAAGGCCAAATTGACTCATAATGTGGACTGTATCGTGGACTAGCAGAGAATATATAATCTTATTTATTGTGTCGAATCCCCTCCGAACATTTTTTTCCAAATGTATGGTACGACTTAGTTACGTAAACAGGAGGGCAGTTTACAATCGGCTTCTCATGCCGCCAGCCACTACGAGATTTTCTCCTGTCACATACGAAGCATCCTCGGAGGAAAGATAGGCCACTGAAATTCCATTTAGTATGAAGAAGCACAAAAGCTCAAAAGTTATAGTCAGAACGATAGAGATACTATCACTTCTCGAATCACATGATGATGTAAGTCTCAGAACGATTAGCATTCATGACACAAATGGTAATGCCACATGCGCAGAGTTTAGCATAGATTAAGGTGTAACTCGAGAACAATTTATGTGAAGATTAGTTTCTGGAATTCGTTGCGATGCATTGCGTACACGCTTCGCAGTAATATCGATCCGATACATACAAAGGCGCATATCAAATGCTGTAAGAGGAGCACACAACATTGTGCCCCTTGTATGCATAGTTACACTTTGGCCTTATCTGATATTGAACGAATTATAGACAGTGGAGCGCAATCAGCTTACCAGTATATATACATGCATGGGGTGCAGTGAATAATTTGATATGGGTGAGTACAACAATACACGCAACCACTACATGGGTGAGTACGACAATACACTTACCAGTGCCGGCGATCTGTTCGGGCACAGCCACCTTGCCCAAAGGAAGAGTCTTCAGGAACATATTCATCATCTTGTCGTTGCTGGTCAGTGCATCACTGAGGATGAACATACACAGTCACTGAATTAGTCTGCTTTGTTCAGAATTTCGCGAACAGTCGAAAATACCTTGGAATGCTGTCATCTACAGTATATACTAGTTGTATGGCCGTGAGCGCGAAACGTGAGACCTCGAATGCAATTTAGACGGATTCATGTTGACTTTGCATTTTCATTTGACGTTACAGCTCATACTCACCTGAAACCGGTGCGTACGATTCCAGGAGCGACTCCGTTCACCCTGATGCCGTCCTGTCCTAATTCCTGCGTTCATATTAAGCGGATATGTTTCAGAGGAATGGGCGTCGCACATATCCATCTGTAGCCCCACGTACTCTAAAGACGCTGCCGCTCAATGGAAGCTGCGTTCTTGCTTGTAACAATCGGCTCAGATTGATTAACTACACGCAAACCCAGAAATAACGTAGGAGACACGTACCTTTGCAAGATGCTGAACGAGACCGTGAAGTGCAGTTTTACTGGCACTGTACGCCCCTAGACCTTGTAGTGATTCGTACCCTGCAATCTGCAGATTGCAATTCTTGGTATGAGAATTCCAAAAACTACCTACTGCTCTGTATCGCATTTTCATAGTGAGGGCCATATGTATATCATCAATAGTGCGTCCAAATATGTGTACTGATGCAAAATGAAAATACACTCAGATGCGCGATCGTGTAGGTATTGGTATGCATTTGGCAGCTGTATCCGGTTTCCGATGAATGAAGCAAGCACCATGGAATTGGTATAGGCATGTATTATTTCATTTGTAGGATAGTGTTTGTTTGTCTGAGCGGGACATTTGCATGATAACGTTACTAGGTAGAACATGCACAACATGTGTGCCACGTAAGCAGAGCTTCATTAGATTTCACGCCCGATAGAATATTCCAGACTGCTGGAGGGTTGATCTAGGTAAGAGTGAGCTTCCACATGCGTCTGTCTACGCGCATGTGTACCATACAAACATTGCATATATAGTCGATATTCTGACACTGGCAGTGCCAGCGCGATAGATGGAGGGAGACTATGGTTCTCTGAATTCGTATTTGTTTACCTAGCAACACATGAATACAATTTGAGACCCGGAGACCCACTTACAGAAGAGATGATGGTGACCGATGAATTGCCAGTGCTCTTGAGATACGGGTACGCGAGCTGTGTCATGAGGAATGTAGCCTTAACATTGTTGTCGAAAATCTTGTCCCACGCACTCTCGGGCGTCTCGATCATTGGTCCGTAGTGCGGATTGGTGCCCACATTGTTCACGAGTATATCGAGCGATCCTGTTGAATGGCAAGTGGGATGTAGATCAACAGACAGATGCCCTGGCGGAAGCCACATATAGATGTATTCGAAGTTGAATCTGTACGATCATGCCAGCGACTGCGTCCCACATTGAACACAGCTAGCAGGCACCAGTGAATTGTTGCGTTGTGTGTTCTCGTAGAAAGTAGAGTTGCAAGTAAGGTATGTTCAGGCGTACGAAACAAAACCACAAACACACACGAGCAGATATTGTTACACAATATTACTCGTCACAAGGAAGACAGTAACAATTCATTATTTACAGCAATCAGGAATGGGACCTGAGTATATGCACATATGGCATTGAAATTGGTGTATGAGACAAGTCTGCAACTAAACGCACCTTCTATGATAACAAAAAAACTCAGGATATACCCGACATATAGTAATGCTTAAACTATACAGAATAGGATATACCCGCATATAGTAATGCTAAAAATAAAAAGAATAGGATATACCAGCATATAGTAATGCTAAAACTATACAGAACATGACTCTTCCGTACCTGTTTTGCCCACGGCAACATCGATGAGCTTCTGACGATCTTCTGCCTTGCCCACATGGCAGGCACACCCCTCAACACTAATACCCAAGTCAGACAACTCCTTCACAGTCTTGTCTACATTCTCTTGTTTACGACTAGCCACAACAACGTGCGCACCTTCCTATAGGTCCATCGATAATGTGGGCAAGAGAATTGAGCATAAACATTTGGTAGCAGGATTTAGAATACGCCCGTGAATACATTATGAGTGAAGGTATTTCGTAAGGCTTACTCTCCTTATATCGACCCCATATGTATTCAAATGGGTAAAAAAAGCTCAAACGTCAGCGAAGTTCAAAAATGAGGATCGCAACAGAAGTACATATTGAAATATCTTACCTCACCCAATCGTTTGGCAATAGCATATCCGATTCCAGCGGTAGAACCTGTCACGAGACTACATACCAAAGAATCAAATAATATTTCAGCATCGCATAATAAAGAAGATAAGAAAAGCATATGAGATCGTTCAATCAAAACAATAGTACACAACAGTACTATTCGCATCTTAGAGATCTGACAGTCAAAGGAAACGAATTCCTATTTTGGAGTACCGTCTTTTGTCCAGACTTTTTGCAACGCCTCCGTTGAATCTCGTTAGAATGGAGATACTATTCGTGCAAGTTTGCTGATCTCAGAATTGTCGCTTTATTAATCTAACTTAGTCGTCTTATGCACAGGAAAGTGGGATACACAAACACACACACAGGCACACACATATATATAAGCACACACACACACACACATTATATATATATATATATATATATATATATGTATGCACCTACACAAAAATACTCGCGAGCACACACACATGCACACGAGCACAAAAACATACATACTCAAACAAAAACACACACGCATACACACATTATATATATATATATTCATGGATATTACACACACTCTCACACACATTCACACATTCACACACACACACACACACATATATATATATATACTATCCACGATCCGTCACTCGAGATTGTTTATTTTAGACTTCCAAATATCTAAATCATACATAGATGTGAGGTATATAGAAATGCACATACGCAGTTTTCCCGACAAGGCGTCTGCAGCTGACAGTGGACATGAGACGAGCAGCTGTGGTTTTGGGTACAGCGCTCAGAGCGCGAAGAGATGCATTGAACATTCTGTGAGTTATTTAGGGGTTAGGAAGGTTAATACTACCGTTGCAATGACAAGTTTGAGAGGAATACGACGTTGAAACCAACATACTTATCCATCTTTTCACTTGTACATATCATGGACCGGGGACAGGGTACCGGGGAGGCGGGGACCGCCTCTCTAGTTGTGTTATTATTTATTTAATCATGTGACTATAGTTGCACTACCTGTCAGCGTCATCGTATGTCACGAAGCCAAACAGACTGAAGTGTCACAATATTTACAAAGTAGGAACTGACATTCAACATATGATCATTGTTGATAGTTCCTACTTTTTTTAAAAAATGCAAGTGACAACACTGTCAAGTGTCATGACCCTTTGGTTCCTCTCTAAAGAAATAAAATAAATAATATGCCTGATCGGACTAAACATCGTCCGAACAAGTGTCAACAGTCTCGCACTTTTGATGTCTATTGACTCTTAAAAGTGGTTCTGGCGCCGACGGTGCACAGTTGCGCACATCCAAGAACCTGGTCTGGCTTGCTCCTTCCCGCCCACTTCTTTCCTAACCATACAACTTGACCCATCATTATATTTTTATGACTCGAAATTGGATTCCTCGACGGTTTTCAGTTTTGAGCTCCTTTCATCGAACTGAAGGATAGCCGGTTAGAAATTTTGATATTGGCTTTTATTAAAAAATAATGTTGCCAAATTTGCCGATTTTTGCTGATATGCTAAAACACTAAATAGACACTTTCAGTCAGTCTGTATTTAGGTTTTGTATTTACTCGTGCGTCTCCGTACTCATCTTTCTCAGCACTCTCGCTTATTTATAAATAAAGTATATTGATTTAATATGTTGGTCTAGAATTGATTGATCTATGCTTAGATGTACCCTATCTGATACTCTACGATGCAAAGTATCTTCTTCTGCGCGAAGGATGCAGCAATCACGGTCACCCCCTTCAAGTATAGATGCATATATTCCAAGAGATATCGGTCATAAGAAACGAGGCTTGGGTGTGTTCAACATTTTCAATGGATGCAATCGACGAGTTGGTATATTAAGCTATGAGCGGTGAGAGAGATTCGATCTCAAGAAGAGACTGCTGAAAGTGATTTGCGTCATGTTCAAGTCCAAAACTAAGGAAAACACACTTGTATTTTATCGTAGAATATGCATGATTGGTATGCATGATAGAATACAAAAAGATTCACAATAAAAATTAGAGTTTCACAGTAAAAATAAATAAATAATGGGCAGATATACGTGTTGTGTCCCAATTTTTGGGTGCTGGCTCAAGACCACATACATATGTCATTTATAATACTGAATTAATTTTATAGCAATTTTGCCTCGGATAGTAGATAGCTCTCGTCACAAGGCGAAGACATTGACGCATTCTTTTCCAAATTCTGACCCAAAATGTACCGGAAAACCCCGATTCTTGGATGTGTGCACCATAGAGTTTATAAGTCAGAATGAGACCTGGTCTGACTCTGGAAGTGATCGCTCTGCTATTCACTACAGACATAACTCTATTATTCAAAATCCTATGAATCAAATTCAGTCCGAATTCTACTTGTAGACGTCTGTAATATTGGGACAAATTTGAAACTATAATATTGAGTCAAATTTGAAACTATAATATTGGGACAAATTTGAAACATTTCAAACCACAATCGGTAATAGATTGTTGATATTCCTTGTGCTGTATGTAGGGCATCGATTGGCGAGGATAAGTTCGGCCATTGGCACGCGTCAGGTGTCATGCTTGTCCATTGTACACAATAATGCCAGACACGACCTAATAGTAAACATGTTTCCCCCTGCTGGTCATAGAATGTACGTATCAATAAATACGTTATCATTGAGAGAATATGCCCTGTTCTGTTTTAGGTGGCTATGTTTTTTTTCTTCAGTGCAAGTATACGTGCTGAGTTGTTGTTCTGGGTGAATCGCTGAAGAGAGTGCGACCACGACAAAGCTAGTGGTTCCACAGTTTGGGGCGTGCGAAACGATGAGTTGAAAAGGAAAGCACGCTGCCCTTGAACCATTCTAGTGTTATCTATAATACTCGTCATAAATAGAAGAGTCTCTCAATAGCCACAAGCAATGCATCTTGACAGTCGGCAGGGACATTTCAAACCTGCAACGCACAATCGTGTTCAGAAAGACATTCTATGTACTGCAATTATGGACTATACTTTATCACATAGCCGGAAGCTCGTGACATTTGTACCACTGAATTGAGAGACTCGCATGCCAAGTTATTCAGACATCCTATAATTGACACCACAGATGAGAGTTTAACTAAATAGCTACAACAACAAGCGATTTCGCTAATGTTGTAGTTCTCGGCTGGAGCGCTGCACCACTGGCCGTTTAGCCGCCTCAAATTCTGAAGGTTTCAGAATTTTGCACCTCCAATTCCAAATGCAATGTTTCTGCGCAACTTTGATCTCGTCTGCATCCTATAACTGTCGCACATGTCGCTGTGACCGTAAGGCGTAACGTGCTTACGGCATACACCTTGGGACTTGGGTCCTCAAGTCCTCAAGTCCTCAATATCCAAACTTCGGCTCAGGACCTAAAACTCACAGTCCCACACACGTTGCTCTGGGAACGTGCATGACCGCGTATCTTGGTAAATAAATGCCTTTACCTATATGAGTGGTCCTGGACTCCTGATCGGACAGACGTCATCGCTCATCTGAGGACTGAGCGTCTAGCTTTTATTTTGTTTTGTTCGTGTTGTAATGTTGCAGGCCACAATAGCTACTGTGGATCTTAAATATAAAATACAATGAGAGCGTGGTCCAGGGTCGGACAGTCACCTGCAAGTACTCTAAATACTCATAGACACGGGCAAAAGGCGTCCATCCGAAAATCCGAAATGGGAACGGCGTAGTTAGTTAAATACAGCCATACACACCTAATATCTAGATATTCCACACCTGCAAGTACTCAAAGTACTCAAAATACACGGACAAATGGCGTCCATCCGAAATATGAACGGCATGCAGCCATACACACCTATTTTTCTCTCGTGTTTCGCGTTCTGAGTACTCATGAAGTCGTGGAAATATGCACAGTACACATGTGTATCGTGAGTTCGTGACTCGTGATGCACATGTGTATGTATGTATGTACTATACAGTAACAGTATACAATACACTATGCAGTATACACTATACACACTACCGTTGTTTGTAGAGAGTATTAGAGAATGCAGTCTGCTCACAAGAAGGTCAAGTCCTCTCCCTCTTGTCTTCCAGGAGCGAAGGGGGAAGTATAAAACAGGAGGAACGTGTGTCACCAGATTCATTCCAAAACAAATCTGTTTTAGAGCAGTCCCTGAGACTTCGAATACATATATAAACGCTTGAAAATGTTCGCATCCACTGTTTCCAAGGTGCTTGCCTTGTGCTTGGCGGTCGCCGGGATTTCGACTGTAACGGCCGAGGATATCGACTCGAGCTATGTCAGCTGGTGTGTATATTCGGATAGCAGTTGCAGCCCCGAGTACGAACTCGAGTGCACCATGGTGCCCGTAGACGGCAGCTGCGACGTCCACCACTTCGACCACCACTCGTTCGGCCTGCACTACACCAACACAACCGACATCAAAATCCAATTCTACTTCGACGATAACTGTGCCGGCGACCACAGCAACTTCACCATCGAGACGCACTCGTGCGTGCACTACTTTGACTTCAAGGACCCCCCAAACTTTGTGTACCTAGCCCACGTCAACGAAGCAGTCGCTGAGACGTTGCAACAAGCAGCTGAGAACGAGTCTGAAACCAACTCAGCGCTGGCTGTAGCCATCAGTGCGTTGGTTGTGGCCATTGCGTTCGTGGTCATGGGTTCGGTTGCTCTGGTGTACGTTGTCCGCACCGTCAGACGCAATCAGACCTAAAACTTCGGCGGAGATATCAAGCGGTCCATCACATCTCCGTCGGATACGCAAGTGTCCAACATGCGCACCTTGGAGTGAAGTGCCCGTGCAAACCGCTAGCTGCTAGGCCGTTGGCACATTCGTACGATGTTAGTGTTGCTATACTTGAGATGATTGTGTTGCTATACTGGAGATGTTAGTGTTTCTATATTTGAGAGGTTAGGTCAAGTAATCTGATGAATGCGTTACGTTCGTGTCCGTGTCTACGGATACGAAGTGTACACTGCGTGTGGTGACACCGCATACATGCCAGGTTAGAACGCCAGCAGATAGTAATGGGTAGATAACCTAGTACTAGCAACTTTACAGGAAGGTGCTAGACGCTATACAACGGATAGACTGGTATGGGAGCGTACTGCTGCTGATGTGTCAGTGCCAGACCATAACACGGGACCTGGGGGGGGGGGGGTAATATTTTAGTACGATGACAACAATAGAATAAAATTAGTATAAGGGAAATCTGAAGCAGCTATGTATGTGTTTATAATCGTTATAAAAAGAAGCATACTTCAATAAGAGGGCAGCAATGTGCTTACTGCAAGTCATATTTGCCATGGATTGCATTTTAAATAGTACTTTAGGTGATATGCATATATATATATACGTATGTAGTATGTATGTATATGTGTATTTATGGGATTCAGTGTGTGTACGTGTATTTTTGACATTTTGTATGTGTTGTTTGTAAAATTTATAGAGGGGAATATAGACTCTCGGAGAGGGGATGTAAGACAGCTATACCCCTGCGGGGGAGTATAAACATGGTTTTATAAAAGGGTAGATACCATACTCTAGTCTTATTTACATAAGTGGTCAGATAAAGGCACGAATGGTTTATTTTTATTGAATGTACTAATGAAAAGATTAGACATAGTTATGTGGTAGATTATTAGTGACGTAGGGTTCTAGTTAAGTGTATGATGGAATCCTCTAAGACAGTATTTATGTATGTATGTATGTATATGTACGTATGTATGTACGTATGTAAGTATATATTATGTATGTATGGCTTTTAGTATGTATGTATGTAAATAAATATGATTTTTTGGTGTTGCAATATGTATTTATTCATGTATTTATGTATGGATGTATGTACGTCTGTATGTACGTATATATGTATGTAATATGCATATATGGCTTTTGGTATGTATGCATGTATGCATGAATGTATGTATGTATGTATGTATGCATGTGAACGTACGTATGTATGTATGTATGAACGGATCTTTAGCACGCATATATATGTATATAGTTAATTATGTGTTATACATATATATATATATTATATATATATATATGCCCTATCATATATATATATATATATATATGTATATATATATATATATTGATATATATATATATATATATATACATATACATATATATATATTAATATATATATATATATATATATATATATATATATATATATATAATATATATATATATATATATATATATATATATATATATATATATATATATATATATATATATATATATATATATATATATATATATATACATACATACTATATACACACACACACACACACACACACACACACACACACACACACACACACACACACATATATGAGTATATATATATATATATATATATATATATATATATATATTGGTTTAATAAATTTAATGTCAGATGATATAAGAGAGAGAATATCGTCAGTGAGATGTCTGGAATGAATCAAAGGCGATATTGAATCCTTTTACAGTTCATAGGTCGCCACTACAGTGTTATTGCAATTGTGTTACGTTGCACAGAACGATTTATTCAGTGCCAGATAGCACAACCGCTCCTCCATGAGCATGTGGAGTAAACCATAAACCCTAAAACCCTAAGTCGCCTTGCCGAACCTGGAAGGAGCGGCTTGAGCACTTCCACAGGTACACAGCAACTACCACGTCTCGTCTGTGTCGGCTGTGAGGTCCATCTGCATCTTCACAGTCAGTTGAAGATACTCAAGCGTGGTCACTACATTGCGAAACTTAGCAAGCGCTTGGGCTAAACGGATTGAATTCTTGATCGGCATAGGTACAAGAGGTACGGGTTAAGTCAAAGCATTAAATACAACAATTAATAGATGTCTACTTGCGACATCATCATCCACACCTTATATTCAAAAAATACTAACTCATATAACTAATTTATATTAAATATATAATATCAAATATATAATAACCCTAAATATACTAACTCATACAATTATTTTATCTTAAATATATAATATTAAATATATAACAACCACATATTCAACCGCAGAGACTGCGATGACCCCCATCTGCAACGTACGTACCTGTCGGCTGTTGACTCTGTGTTCACTCAGCAGCTGATTCTGCTCATTTGTAATGTCAGTTAGCCCTGCGGCCTGCCCCAGCAGCTTCCAGACCTTCTCCCGAGAGGACCGGTCCAGTGCGTGATAGGACAGGGCAAGCGTCACTCGACTCTGCACGGCCGGATCCAGATGAGTCACTCGGTTGGACGTCAAGAAGATAACACCACTGTGGTACTCCAGCAGGTACAGCATGACACACACCAGCGCATTCCTCAGCACTTCCGACTTCTCTCTCTTTTCTGTGGGCGTGCAAGGCAGCGGATGGGAATGAACCGGTGAGAAGAGATGAAATAGTTGGGGGTGGGATACTAGTACGTGATTAGACGCAGTCTGAGACAACACACGACTCACTGACCTAAGAAGACATCGGCTTCCCTCTAAGACAACACACGACTCACTGACCTAAGAAGACATCGGCTTTACTCTAAGACAACACGACTCAATCACCTAAGAAGGCATCGGCTTCACTCTAAGACAACACACGACTCACTCACCTAAGAAGACATCGGCTTCGTCCAGCAGCACAATGGCGTCCCATTGCGCACACAGCGCAAGTGTCGCGTCCAACCGCGACTCCAATTCCTCCGCGGTGGTACCTAACTCACCCATTGATGCGATGTACAAAGGCTTCTGCAGACGCTCAGCCAACGCCTCAGCTGAAAGGTAGCACAATCCAACACAAACAGACAACGCTAATCAGCATGGATACGATGTACAGAGGCTTCTGTAGACGCTCAGCCAACGCCTCAGCTGAAAAGTAGCACAATCTAACACAAACAAAAAAACGCTAATCAGCATGGATGCGATGTACAAAGGCTTCTGTAGACGCTCAGCCAACGCCTCAGCTGAAAGGTAGCACAATCCAACACAAACAGACAACGCTTATCAGCATGGATGCGATGTACAAAGGCTTCTGTAGACGCTCAGCCAACGCCTCAGCTGAAAAGTAGCACAATCTAACACAAACAGACAACGCTAATCAGCATGGATGCGATGTACAAAGGCTTCTGTAGACGCTCAGCCAACGCCTCAGCTGAAAGGTAACACAATCCAACACAAAACAGACAACGCTAATCAGCTAAGCATGCGAAGACATGGACCTCATCAGGATTAGTCGCGGGGTTGACTATGGAGAGTGTAGTGTCACTTAATAAAACTAGTCATGGGTGTGACTATGGAGAGTGCAGTGTTGCTTAATAGAACTAGTCATGGGTGTGACTATGGAGGGTGTAGTGTTGCTTAATAGAACTAGTCACGGGTGTGACTATAGAGTGTCTATGCCTGCCTGCCTACCTACCTACCTATCTACCTACCTACCTACTTAGACACTCCTCGTTTGAAGCACCTGTCAATGTCTTCCCCACTCCCGATGGCCCATGCAATAGGAACACATTGCCCGCGCCCTTCCCTTTTAAATGTCAGTGAACACATCGGCCGAGTGCAGCACCAACGCCTGGATTAACTCCTTACGCAGGCGGCAGCACTAACTTATCAAAGGCAGAGGTGTCAAAGGCATTTACATCCACACACATCACAAGCACATGACCCCACACCTGCGCATGGGCAAAGGAGTGGAGGGATGAAGGAATGAATGGATTAAGCGAACCAAGGTATGAATGAATGAATGAGGAAGTGATGAATGGACAAAGTAATAAAGGAAAGAACGAACTAAGATATAAATGGATGGATGAGTCAATGGATGAAGTGATGAATGGATAAAGGAATAAAAGAAAGAACGAACTAAGTTATGAATGAATACCTGAGTTAATGGATGGAGTGATGAATGGATAAAGGAATAAAAGAAAGAACGAACTAAGTTATGAATGAATACATGAGTTAATGGATGGAGTGATGAATGGATAAATAATAAAAGAAAGAACGAACTAAGTTATGAATGGATGGATGAGACGATGGATGAAGTGATGAATGAATAAATAAATAAATGAAAGAACGAACTAAATTATGAATAGATGGATGAGGTATGGATGGATTGATGAATGGATAAAGGAATAAAGGAAAGCATGAACTAAGATATAAATGGATGGACGAGTCAATGGATGAAGTGATGAATGGATAAAGGAATAAAAGAAAGAAGGAACTAAGTTATGAATGAATACCTGAGTTAATGGATGGAGTGATGAATGGATAAAGGAATAAAAAAGAAAAGAACGAACTAAGTTATGAATGAATATCTGAGTTAATGGATGGAGTGATGAATGGATAAAGGAATAAACGACAGAACGAACTAAGTTATAAATGGATGGATGGGTTAATGTAGAATGGATTACTGAACTATTGGATAAGTGCATGGGTGAAACCATATCAATCAATCAACGAATGGATTTCACACCTCAAATCCGAACAGACAGATTCGGACAGACCTGTACCTTTTTTTAAAGCCCTAGGTGCAGGGCAAATGGACTACCTACCTTCCCATTGAATGAGAAGCCAGTGACCGACGGCCAACACAGCAGACGCTCATGGTTGCTGCGTGGCCCGTGTACGAATAGGACAGACCTGTACCTTTTTTTAAAGTCCTAGGTGCAGGACAAATGGACTACCTACCTTCCCACTGAATGAGAAGCCAGTGATTGACGGCCAACAGAGCAGACGCTCATGGTCACTGAGTGACCCGTGCATGAATAGGATATCGGCTGTGTCGTCACTCACAACGTCAGGTGAGTCATTGCTCTCTGCTCTGCGCTTGAGTTGTTTGGCTTTGCCCAATGTGTACTCCAACGCCCGCGACAGAGAATCGGCTGGAATGGGTCGAGGTAGTGAGTTTAGGGTTCTAGGGTAAGAGTTTGGGTTTAGAGTTCTAGGGTACGAGTTTGGGTTAAAGATCGATAGGGGAGTGTGTATGTGTGTGTGTGTGTGTTTGTAAAGTATATGGACAAGTGCTCACGGCACAGGCATATGCACACTGTTCCATAGTGCTATGACGAATTGTACCATCTAAACGACGCCACCACAAGATACTATGAGAATGAGAGATAGAGACGTAGAGAGGCAGAGATTATCACATGCACCACAAGCTACTATGGCAATGATAGATAGAGACGTAGAGAGGCGGAGATCATCACATGCCATCACAAGCTACTATGAGAATGAGAGGCAAAGACATATAGAGATAGAGACTATCACATGCCACTGCACTACGGAGATGCCGAGCGCTACATTGTAATGTTTGATTCGGTCAGGTCAGGTGTGCAAATCGATCACAATATGCACATGTAAGCAGAACTGTAAGGAGGTGTGATATACCAGTGAATATGCATCGATAGACACATATATTTGTTTACGTATATACATAAATATATATATATATATATAAAATGTTTACACATATAAATACATACTTATACATATAAAATGTATGTATATATATATATATATATATATATATATATATATATATATATATATATATATATATATATATATATATATATATATATATATATATATATCACTGAACACACACATATATATATATATATATATATATATATATACATATGCATAGATAGACACATATGTATACATTTGCGTACGGTAAAGGCTATGTGTTGATTCCGCCACATACATACCCCCAGTGGAAGAAGTGTTTGGTGGTGTCCAGCATAGCCCGTCCATCTCCTCGCAGCTGTTTGCGTACAATGTTAAAACTCCCCTTGGCTCTCGCGGCGTGAACAAAGAACCCGTCTGCTTGGGTTCAGGGTTTTAGGGTTTTAGAGTGTTTGGTATATTTAGTATTTGTTTTTTTTACACGCTGTTGCTATATACAATGCCTGATGTCCGGGATGGACTTGTGACTACCGGCACGTGTTGGCAGTTGTCGTAAACAATCGTTTCAGGAGAATGGCGAATTGGACTCTCTTACGAAAACCCTAAAACCCTAAATATACCCATGTGCCGAGTCATTTTTGGTCTGTGGTTGCTGTTCTATGGGCTGTGGTGGTCTTTTAAGGTTTAGAATCTGCATGACTGTAGCAACTATCGCATATTTATAGGATGGTACCTAAACCTTAAAACCCTGGCTCTAGCTTAACGTTTACATGGACTGTAGCATAGCTGCGAAGCCTAAACACGCAGCTTCCTTTGGCTCTGTGTCGTGGAGTGGGCACAAGAGTAGCATACGAAGCCTACCACAGCTGTCTTAATACTCTTAACATACATACAGACACCTAGACACATGTTGCCTAACATACATATGTACATACACACATGCTACCTATCATACATACATACATACATACACCTACATACAGACACCTACAAACATACATATCCCTACATACATACTACCTAACATACATACATACATATGTACATATGTACATACATACACCTGTGTGTGGTCTGCAGAAGACGTCTTAATCTTGTCCGTCGTTTGTGTGTGCTATAGTCCTAGCTAACGGTGTGGTACATGTTTCTTAGTGTGTTGGTGTTGCTTTAGGGTTCAGGGTTTTAAGTATCTTTATTTGCTTACACGCTATTGCGTTTTAGGGGTCCGTGTTGGTGTGCAGCAAACATACCGTGCATTCAGCGGTTTATAGTGTTGTTTCTTTAGGGGTTAGGGTATAGTAGTGGTTTGGGCAGGCCTACCTTATGCCTACCTCAAGCCCACCTTAATGCCTACCTTATGCCTACCTTGCTTGTATGCGATGTAGCGCTGTCCTGTGGCCAATTGTTCGTACTTTGTCCCTCGCCCAATCAGCTGTGTTTTGACAGAGTCAGTCAGTGCTTGATAGCCGATCTCATGCATGCGCTTGTTCTGCTGGAATGGCGGCATCACATCGTCGTACGTAACTGCGATATAGTAAGAGTCGTATGGCTGTGTTATAGTTATAGGGTGTTAGGGTTTTAGGGTTAGGCTATAGTAAGACCTGCGATTATGTTATATATGAAGACGTGCATATGTGCTTGATATGGTGTGTGTACACGATTACAAATACCGATAAGCGTGTGTGTGTCTGTGTTGTTTACGCGTGTGGGTATTGGAGAGTCAAAGTACAATTCAGAGGGGGGGGAGTTTAGGGTGTAGGGTTTAGGGTTTAGGGTTTAGGAATGTATGGGTTAAATGGACAGCTATCATACGAAGGTATACCTTGTGCTGACCGCCATAGGCAAACAAAATCACTTACAGTTATGGAATACATCTGCAACACAGACACTCGACTAACTATGCCGAGCCAACAAGAACACCCCCTATACCTACATCTACCTACATACATCCACCTACATCTACCTACATCTACGTCATACCCTCCATCTCCTGTACCTATATCTACCTAAATCTACATCATACCCTCCATCCCTTGTACCTACATCTACCTACATTTACGTCATACCCTCCGTCCCCTGTACCTACATCTACGTCATACCCTCCATCCCCTATACCTACATCTACGATATACGCTCCACCCGCTATACCTACTACATCTACGTCATACGCTCCATCCCCTATACCTACATTTACGTCATCCCCTCCTTTCCCTATACCTACATCTACGTCATACGCTCCACCCCTGTGTACATCTACTTCATACCTCCCATCCCTATACCCACATCTCCACGTCTTCCCTCCATCCCCTATACCTACATCTACGTCATCCGCTCCATCCCATATACCTGCATCTACGTCATGCAGCCGGAAAGCAGAACACAACATGCGTCAATTCAAAAACAATTGGTGCCCAATAATCCCTTTCGGGGTACGTAGGGTAGACACTCAAGACTCTTTGTCAGTGAGAGGGGCTAGGGTTTCCAAAGTTTAAGGTTTTTAGGGTTTAGGGCAATATACCTACCACACGCAAATTTATCGCCAACCGACGCGACAAATGACAGCACCAGGTGGAAACTGCGTGTGACACCAAACAACGTTTTCCTCTCCTGAAAGTAGGACGTCACAACCTGCAAGGGAAGGGGTTAGTCCAATGGACACGGGCAGGGTGACTTAGGCTACAGGGTTCTAGGGTTCTAGGGTTTAGGGCTTAGGGCTAATTAGCTTGTGATCTCACACACTTTCTAGTAGAAATATTTGAAAATATAAATTATTCTTCTGGATGACAATATCACGCTACAGCCAGAAAGTAAGTATTGTGTACAACACATGATTCTATCACACACTATAGCATTGTTTATATTTTGATTACTTATGCTTCACAGGGTTTTAGGGTTTATGGGTTAATTGCTTAGCATCCGACCGTGCCATAGAAGATCAGTTGAGTTAAGACATGAAACACAGACACAGGCACAGACACAGACACAGACACAGACACAGACACAGACACAGA
>LUCW03001496.1:282500-287500 GCA_001586965.3 Sphaeroforma sirkka | reverse complement strand
CTGACTGACAGAACTAATATGATCGTAGAGATGAGTCACGGCAGTCATCACTAAACCCTAAACCCTAAAAAGGAGACATGGCAACCATCACAGTAAGTATAGCAAAGACGACAGAGCAAATATACAACGCACAAGTGTACAGACCGCGATCATACGACTGATACCCAAAGTCAAAAGAAAAAGAATACAGAGTCTCCTATACATTAAACACCCTAAACCCTAAATACCTTGAGACGAAACATATACACAACAAACACATGCTGATCCAATGGAGATATGACCGACTGACTGGCTGTCAGAATCATCACAAGGCGTGAGAAACGAACCCCCTAAACCCGAAAACACAAAACGACATGTGGCTATGAAAGCAATCCACAGCACATGCGCAATCAATGAAATGGAAATACGCTACTCGCCAAAGCAATGAAAGGGAGACATCTGATATCAAATGAAATGGAACGGAGAGAATGAGACAAAACACTAATGATAGATACATAATCAACCAAATGGGACATCAATGGCAGAGCACGCCAACAAATACAGAAGTGATGATAGCACACAAAAATACACAACACGATACCATAGGAATACTATACCACAACTGCGGTCAGAAAGACAAGACACAACACATACGGATTGATGGCTACAGCGACTAAGGCGGCGCTTGATTCGGAGATGTCATCATCCAGATGTGACATTTGCACAGGCGGAGGAATGTCCAGCATTTTGGTGTACTCTTCTGGCTGGTATTCACAGTCCTTATCAGTTTAAAAACCCAAAAATAAAAATGAGGTTAAGATTTCAGGATTTAGGAGCGTTAGTTACTTGAGTAGTACAATGCCCAGCATTGGTGTTGAGGCGTTCTACTGGTCGATATTTCAAATCGTATCTTTTCCATACAAGCACTTGTTCATGTAAATGCAATAACAGGAAGTACCTGGTTGACAATCACAGCCATTTCACGTCTAGCGAGCACAGTCGTCATGAATATGACTACAGACTAACAAACTAACAAACTATATATATATACATTTACATATATATATATATATATATATATACCATATATACATATATACATAATAATAATAATAATAATAATAGTAATAATAATAATACAATATATATATATATATATATATAAACAGCCAAGGGCAAATGCAGCTGGTGTTGAATTGAATTCCAACTAAAATCGGCATAAATTGGACATTATGGACCCTAAAAATATTATCCCTTTTGCATTGAAACAAATTAATAATGCCACACTGAACAGCTAATATACTCGGCGAACGGACGGACACCAATACTCGCTGCCAAAACATTAGACCAGTAGTACCAAAACTATGACAAGTAATACAGAACTATTACAAGTGATCCTAAACTAAAATATGACAAGTAGTACTAAAACTATCACAAGTAACACACAACTATCACAAGTGATACTATATTGTCACAAGTGATACTATACTGTCACAAGTGACACTACACAGAACTGTCCTAGGTAACCAAGCCATTGCCACTGACCACACAGTCAGATAGCAGTCCACTGTACCTGGGTGACAGACGGGAGATCAGCCTTTGTAGCCACAAACACAATGGGCACTTGCGACGAGGCCATGACACTCTGTGCGGTGGGAGAGACAGGCGAGTTAATACGGTAGTTTATGCATGGGTACAGGGGGGATGGGGTTCGTATGTAAAGGGATTTGTTTGTCCGTATATATGAATGAATCTATGCATACACCCCCATATACAGATATACATACAGAGATATACATACAGAGATATTTATTATATATATGTATGTATATTATATATGTATATATATATATATATATATATATATATATGCAAATATATGCACAAATATATATGCATATATATATATATATATATATATATATATATGCATATTCCCACGCAGATATACAGAGATATACATACAGAGATATTTATGATATATATGTATGTATAATATATAAATATAAATATAAATATAAATATAAATATTAATAAATATATATATATATATATATATATATATATATATATAAACACACACACACATATATATATATACATATTGTGAGAGATAGGAAATTCACGCCAGTTAACAATGTTTTTTTAATAGTAGATATATAAGAAATTGGTGAAAGACCAGAGTAGAATTCTGGGCCCAGATTTATATACGATGTGTAAGTGTAAATATTTGGTTGTCAGAACTTGATAATTTTCTCATGCCATTATTTTTCTACTCCATAGTTCGATACTATGGCTTCTAGACCGATCAATATATTATATATATACATATACATTTACATATACATACATATACATATATATATATATGCATACACACACACACACACATATATATATATATATATATATATGTTGTATTCATACAAGAGAGTTGTATGCCATGCATGTGATAATATATACACCCACCTGTAAATTGACAACGTATTCGAATGAGTTTGGGTCTGAGGCGTCGTATAAGAACACCACCACATCGCATTTGTTCTCCAGTGCTTGTTGGTTTCTAATCATGTCGACATCGCTTCCATTGGCCGCGAATTCCCTCAACTGCACAGAGTGCGAATACCAATTGTTAAGGATTTAGTGTTTAGGGTTTAGCAAGTATGTGGCGGAAGGGTTTAGGTAACGGTACAGGTGAGTGTATATAGAGATTGGGTGAACTTACGACGTAAAAACGAGACCTTATTTTGAAAACAGTATCAGAGACGAAGTCAATAGAAATTTCAGGTCTAGGGGTTTTAAGGTTTAGGGGTTTTAAGGTTTAGATTTTAGGGTAAGTATATAAAAAAACCCCATATATAGTGATCATATATTATGTGCAGTGTAGTGCCAAACTTGATACAATATCTCATACAAACGTAGTCTCAAATCTCAAAGCGTATGTGGCGATTGCGTTGCAGATTTTCTGAGGTTTTTAGGGATTTAGAATACATACAATGCACAAACCCAAACGTAAATAAAATAATGCACCACTGACAAAACTGAATCTGAAGTTGTAGAGTTTAAACTGTAAACCCTAAACCCTAACACACGGTACTATGAGGCTCTACGCATCCCATCACACTCCTCTCTCGCATGAATGTGCATGACACTTACCACAGCATGCACTCAACACAGCACTACAACACACATGGGCACCTCTCTACTACAAGTAAGCACCTAAGGAACTAAATGCAGCACACTCCTCTCTCACATACATGTGCATGACACTTACCACAGCATTTAATCAACACTACACTGCAACACACATGGGCATCTCTCTATTACTAGTAAGCACTTAAGGAACTAAATGCATCACGGCACATCCCACACAGGTAGTCTTCCAGGGCATTTACATACAAATACTTACCGGTATATTTATACATATACATATGCATATACATATATATATATACATATACATATACATATATATATATACATATACATATATATACATATACATATACATATACATATACATATATACATATATATATACATATATACATAAATATATACATAATATATATATACATATATATATATATATACATATATATATATATACACACCCATACCCATGCCCATATACATAACCCTCCACATACCACCAAGTACTTCTCTGCCCCATTGACACTGACGCCATTGACAGCCACTGTTTCATGTTGCCTGCCTGCTGTGCTGTTGAGGGGTACGCTGGGGCTCTGTGGCTTTCCCAAGAGCATGTTCAGCAGAGTGGACTTGCCGCTGCCCTTCGCACCCACCACATAGGCCATGAACACTGGTGGGGTATGGAGCAGGGTTTAGGGTTTAGGTACCTTTATTTGTTTACACGCTATTGCGTTTAGGGTTTAGGGCGATGCATTATCTGGTTTAGGGTTTTAGGGTTTTAATGTCTAGCGCACAAGGGTTTTGAGGTTTAGGGCTATGTATTATCTGGCTTAGGGGTTTAGGGTTTTGTCGTAGGGATTTAATGCCTCAGGGTTCTAGGGTTTAGTGTCTAGGGTTATGAGTTTACAGTATTTGTTGTAGCACAGGGGACACAGTTTGGGTGTCAGTCAGAGCACATTAACTACAAACGCTATGACACACACACAACATGAACTACACCACAAACGTTACTGTAGAGCACAAAGTCATGGCTGTGTGTGAATGGGGTATCGTATGACACACACACAACATGAACTATACCACAAACGTTACTGTAGAGTACAAAGTCATGGCTGTGTGTGTATGGGGTATCATATGATACACAACGGCAGAAGCGAACTCGACCTACACAACGCTGACAAGGGCTGTGGGTTGATACCACGCACACACAAAAGACATACGCACGAGCTTTAGAGGGATGTACGGGCAGAAGATATTCATCTGAGGCAAACGGTGTGTGCAGGGCGGCAGTTGTGTGGTCCCACGAAGTACGTTTATTTGTGATAAATGTGAAACAAGTTCAAATATATATATATATATATAAATACAAATTATACATACATACATACATACATACATATATACATTCATACATACATGCATATACAAAGTGTGTGTATGACCTCTCACCTGTGCGCGTAGTCCTTCGTTTTTTCAAATCAATCTTTTTACTGCGTGTCACCTTAACGGCCGATGTGATGTCATCGTCGGGGTAGCCCAGACACGCAAAACTACCCAACGCATTCACTGGATGCTCAAGAGTAAACAGCACCCAGGCCGCAAGAAACCCTAACACCCAATGGAAGAGTCAAATATAGGTAAGTAAACAGACGTACATGATGCATGATGCTCAGGTATATACGATAGGAAATGGAAGTATGAGAAGAGGGAAGGATTGATCGAGTGATACATGCACATACACATACATTTACACATACAGGTACACATGCATATACACACGCAGATACAGATACAGATATGCATACATATGCGGATACAGATACAGATACAGATAAGATAGAGATAGACACACACACACACACACACCC
>LUCW03001496.1:157500-267500 GCA_001586965.3 Sphaeroforma sirkka | reverse complement strand
CTGGGTGTGGCTATCATAGTGCTGTATGTACGTTCCAGTACTAGGCGTGTGTGTGGAGTGTCTGTGTGTCTACGTTCCGAAGCCTGCCTTTCTGTCTGTGTCATCTCTCTCTCTCTTGTCATTCGTAGACATTTCTAAACTTTGCGTCGGTATACATTGACACTCATTGACGGGCTATACTTTCTTCCGTTACACTGACGTAGAAATCCCTAAACCCTAAACCCTACACCGTATATCCTATCCTATCTACTGTGTGTCTTAGTTTAATCCCTAACCCCTAAACCCTACACCCTATATTCTATCCTATCCACTGTGTGTCTTTGTATAGTCGTGGCAGGGGCTGAGGGGAAGGTTCGTCAATGCCACATCGCCCACCATCACCGTCAACCTACCCTTTGGCAATGGAGCCATCCCGTTATCCACAGACACGTCCCGGAATAACGACACCGCACAGACAGACGACGACAGCCAGGACGCTCTTGAGGACACGCCCGAGGCACTTGAGGAGAGACACGCCCACACAGCAACGAAAGGGGTTGGTAACCATGGCAACCACGACCAGCCACGGCACATGCGTGGAGCGGAGTACACCAAGCCACATACCAAAGGAGGTAAAGACATTCGTAGTCTCTATAGGCGACAGTCAGTAGGGGATCGTGTCGTCACCAACGAAGCAGAGGGTGAGGTCGATATCGCCACACAGGCAGCCAATCAGACGAAGTCTATTAATAGCACAGCCAATGAGATGGGATCGTCTAGTGGCGTGGCCAATGAGAGCGTTGTGTGGTCGGTGTACTTCGCCCCTGCGTCGGAAGTGGTTGCGTTGGAGTCAGTGACTGTGACTGTCAATCTGGACATGGATGTCAGGGGAACACTCGAGGTATGGCTGCATATCACACAGATACACGCTATATGCTCAACATGTGGGCAAACAAGACACTATAGGGAGGGGTGAAGCAACATCTCATATATATATATATATATATGTGTGTGTGTGTGTGTGTGTGTGTGTGTGTGCACGCACTTTGCACTAGTCTTGCAGGTGCCCTTAAGATAGTGGTAAAATTGTGTCACACACGCACATGCACTGTAGATTCATCTGGTATCTATACACTGGTATTGGTCTTTAAAACAGACGGTCTGTGATGTCATGTGACAGATGTGTATCGATATCGGAGGGCTGGTGTTGCTATAGCACAAGCGCAAACATATACTAACCCACAGATGACTGTACATACTGCCATCGTGACAGGTGTTCTTACAGTCACCGTGTGGCACGATATCACAACTGCTAACGGGTCGCTTCAAAGATAAAGCAATCACTGGACTAGTCAACTGGACCTTTTCATCCGTCGCCTTTTGGGGAGAGGTAATAGCACTGTTTGTACCACTAATACAGTTGGGTATATTTATATATATATACATATATATATATATATATTATATATATGTATGTATGTGGGTAAGTAAGTATACATATACATATATATATATATATATATATATATATATATATATATATATATATATATACAAGTATGCATGTATGTACGTATGCATGTATGTATGTATGTATGTATATATGTAATATATATATATATATATGTGTGTGTGTGTGTGTTTGTACATAAATATATAGTATAATATATGTGATAGGCTATGATCAGAATTGACCTTCTATACGTCGCTGTCTGTTGGGGGGTATTAGCACTATTCATAGCGCTATTACCATGGGTTGTTTACACCTTGTTCTGCGATCAGGTGTACTTATCCCCACAGTCTCTCCATGATAAGTCCGTATGCGTTAGCTGAGGGTTGCAGTTCGTGCTGTCTTTGGTGCATTGCGTATTGTACTAGGACTACATCTGTATCAGGTATTTGGTTCTAGCAGCTGAGCCGTGAGTACCTACTGATGCGAGGCCTTAGCGCTAGTGTGTAGTATAGTGCGTATGGCCCAAAACATGCCTGCATATGTCCAACATACGCCAACTCTCTGACCACAAAATCTTGGATCATAGATGCAGTGGTATACGTACCTACCCCAACCCCGGCCAGCCCAGGCCAAACCCTAAACCCTAAACCCTAAACCCTGCCTCAGAACCCTCAAGGGCGGTGGCTGCTGTGGGTGACGACCCACAGTGACATGCCAGCCCATCCCCAGGCGTACCAGAACGACGAGGGCCGGTGGGTGTGGCCCACATATGACGTGCACAACGGCACACTCAAGGACTGGTCACTGACTGTGTGGGGCTCGAATGTGGGGTGTGACCCTCCGTTCTGCTCATTGCCAGGTGTGTCTGTATTTGCTTGACTGGGCGTGGCTGTAGGGTTGTGGTCTTTAGAGTGAATTGTTTTTAACCCCACCGCTACTTCATAGTTGTGAGCAGTCGCCCTTTCTTTCGGGCACTTGGGCTTACCTTCGCTCATTGCCAGGTGTGTCTGTGGTTGCCTGACTGGGCGTGGCTGTAGGGTTTGTGGTCTTTAGAGTGAATTGTTTTTAACCCCACCGCTTCTTCATAGCTTTGAGCAGTCGCCCTTTCATTCGGGCACTTGGGCTTACCTTCGCTCATTGCCAGGTGTGTCTGGGGTTGCTTGACTTGACTGGGCTGTAGGAATGTGATCGTACGATGGTGTGTGCCGTGTGCATCAATCGTCGCATTCGGCTGATTGAGCTAATCTCACACGCGCGTTCTACGTTTAACACACCGACATCGCTCACTCCACCGCACCTTTTCAGTTGACTAGTGTTTAAAAGCCACTGCTCTGAATCTCAGAAGGGGTCAGCCAGTCCTCTCAATCGTCTCATTGTTTTATTCTCCAGTCACTCCCAACGGAGTGTGTGCGCCGCAGCCATGGCCTGAACCCCTCGTTCAGTACACCGACACCTTCCGCGAGTTCAATATCATTGCGATGGGCGTTCTGGGTTGGGCTGTAATGAGTATGATTCACGTTTGGTAGTAGTATTATGATAGTATTGTATTTACGATTTGGTGGTAATATTGATATTATTCTATTTACGATCTGGTGGCAATATTATGATATTATTACATGTATGTTTGGTGGTAATGTAATGATATCGAGTTCCTGCGTTGCAGTGGATGATGGGACGTACATAGATGATCCTCTGCTTGGCCTGTGCGTATTAGCACTAGTCGCCATAAACATGCATGTGAACACGGTATATCAGTTCAAACGCCTCTCGGTTGTCTCAGGCTTCCTCGCGCATATGTACATCTACATGTCCCTCCGTTTCTCTGCTCTTCTTCGCACATGTGTACATATGTGTATTCCTCCGTTGTCTCAATTCTCTTCACACATGTGTACATATGTTTATACCTCCTCCCTCGTACATATGTACTTAAGTCTCTCCGTCGTTGTCTCACTCTTTAGTGTTCGGGCTCGTCTGCGTGTGCATCGCCTACCTGCGCCACTTCAATCTCAAGAGCACGGATGAGCACGAAGCCATCCCCATGGACGACCTGAGCAACACACACCACAGGGCACAGCGCAGCGACTATCCTCACACAGACTATGCCCAACACCCGGACTACCTACAACAGCCAGGACACCTGCAACGCCCAGGCAACCTATCACCGGCAACGGGGCGGTCAAGACAATCCAGTCGCTCGCCATCGCCGATGTTCGGAGGACACTCCCCCGACGCTCAGCGAAGCCACCGGATCAACATGCCGTTGCTTAGCAACGCAGAAGCGATGGCTCTGGATGCGGCGGGTGCGGGTGAGACTGTCGATGAGTTGAGTGCATACAGTGGCGCGCACAGACACGTTGCAGGTGAAGACCTGGGCAACGATGAGGATGAACTAGACGAAGCAGGCAACAACGATGGTGCGAGATTGTTGTCTGATAGATAGGTGGGTGGGCTTGTGAGTGCCCGCCTAGTAGTGGCGTATGAGGTATTATCGTGGTGCATTGGTTATGGAGACTGCAAATTTCCGGGAGGACTTCTGCAACCGGCGGCTGTGGACCTAACCGATGACGAGTGACGCTGCGATAGTGCCGTCTGTCGTGCAGTGTCTGGTGGTGGGATATACACTCGCATAATAAATCTCGCTTTTGGAGAGAAGTGGCGAAAGAGGATGAGATCCATACTGCCACCGTAGCTTTCATTCGTCCAGCGATAAGACCAGCCGCAGGTCTATATGCAGTGAGGTCGATCTCGTAAACAGTTAGCACACCCAGCACAGAGATATTTACATTCACCGCTTTCATCAGGCAGACACAAACATCGAGTGGCATAGGTGGCGATGTGCAATCATTTCGCTAATGGTTTCACCCCGGTGTGGTTTCCTGTGTCTGCCTGGCGGTTAGTAGTTTATCTAGACCATGCAAATACAATGTATTCAATTGCGCAACAGTTTGCCTCCTACCGATCTACGGGTAATGATACAAAATACAACATTGATCAAGTGCTTGTAGAATTATCAGTAAATCACACGCTGAAAGTGATAGCAGGGATCGGGGCATCAATGAAGGACCCCGAATAGAAATACAGCCATCTGTAGGCAACAGGCTTAACGAATATGGAATCAACTGCGAATTGCACGCTAACCCAGATATCTTTTAGGATAGGTATACCGCATCAGGCCAATAGTTGTGCAACCGAAAGCACCACCTCGGGTAAAGAACAAGGAACTAAGAGATTAAATAAACCTCTTTTGACTGATGGTTGTTTGCTCCGCTCAGCCATCTCTTAGTGTTCTACTATGAAATGCTGTATAATTATTTGCGGATTGAATGTATCTGGTCATAACATACCAGCAAACAAAACACAATTGATGCACATAATCTGACACTCCCATAAATGTGTCTGATCGAGTGTATTTTCTATCGTAACCAGAGTTCAATTACTCGTGAAGAAAAACCAAGCGTGCCAAAACAGATTTAATATACATATTACAAACGGGGTTGATAGAATCATACGATTTTCATATAAAGCTTTCATATAAAGCTAAAAAGTACTGGGCAATACCGAATTCGAAAATATTTAGGATCCCAAAACGGCTTTTCACCCTATTCGAAATTCTACAGCCTTCTAAATGAACAAATACCCCCGGTGCACAAAAGAAGAGCTCTACGTCTCAGGACTACGACTTGAGAGAACTGTGGGACTGGATGAGTCATTTTTATGTTTCTTTTAAACACAACTGCCGACTCAGACGTCAACATACAGTCTTCTGCGGAAGCTAACACACAAGATAAGATTGTCGACATTCGGATTATTGGTTGTATTGACCGACAGACATGAAGTTCAACACACTCTGGACACCGATCTACAAAGGATCAGCCCATAGGTGTACTTCGCCACGCGGTAAACTCATCGGTCATCAACGGGCTGTCTTCGTCAAAAATTATTTGGTGTTCCCCCCCCCCTTTCCCCCCGCCAATAGCAAGTAACATAAGGTTGTATCTATCGGGGCTGTGTGTATGATAACAGTAGTATATGTGCCACGCAGCACCAAATCCCCGTGCTCGTGGTGGCTGGCAGATGAGCCCACGTCTCAACCCATTCGTTGCTCCCTTACGGGCAATACGCGTTGTGCAGGTGTCCACAACGTCCGCCAACAGGTCTGCTGGACTGCCGCAAGTAGAGCTGCAAGCAGATGATAAATATGGTGTTGGCACAGAGTATTTATAACTCAATATATATGGCATGAATAGTTCATGGCCAAAGGAAAAACCCTTCAGGATGAAAACTCCATCTACAAATAATGATAAGCGTCTCCTCAGTAGGTGTTCGAACTTCCATGTATGATTCCCATTGGTGAAGCTTACATAGCCCTGTAAAACTCCCCCACTCACCCCTCCCCAATTTTGCAATGTTTTCGGATCGACCATTAGTATCCATCGGTAGGTGGTCATATTAATTGCAAAAGAAGAAACCTTGCCAAATAGAATGTCCGGACTCTTAAATATGATTTGCATTGGTGGAGCTTAAGCTTATATGACCCTGTACAATACGATTAAAAAAAATAAAAATTACATACGTATCCACGTTTTTGAGCGTTGAATACCTATCCCCAAATCCGACAAATCATTAGGTTGATCCTTTTTAGTGCTAATTTTGGAATCAATATAATCGGTCGAAATTTGCTCTTTGAACGACATATCTATTTGAAAATCATTTGTTTTTCGGAAATGATACTGAGTGGAATTCAGAATTTAATGCGACTAATACCTATGGTAGCAACAAACATACTTCTGGTTAATAATGACTTACATACTGTTCTTGATGTCTCGTTCGCCTTTCTGCGTAGTTTGCAGGCCTGTATATAATGTGTTTGATTCGTGCAACAACACATAGTTTGTACAATTGATCCATATATTGCTTTCTCTAGATGCGCTTTCGATTCTGTCATCGATACATAATCGCTGATCCGTATATTGATTGATATTTGTTCATCGATGTTTCTGCTTATATTGGTATATATTGCGCTCGCTTTTCTTTAAACCTCAGACTCATTCACTTTATATCACCTCGATAGTCCCCGAAGCTGTGGAATATTCATTATATGTGTTAGCCGTGCACCGTCGTATTACATAGATTGCATCTCTCTCTTACATTGGCTATCAGTGTGCTCATATTTTAAATCTTTGTTTCGAAATTTTGACATTGGTCTTTTACAAAAATAAATATCTATGTAATACGATTTTACTTCCATTTACAGAGTTTAAAAATATAGTGTTTCATAAATATTTCAGACGCATATACATTATGTGTTAGCCGTGCACCGCCGTATTACATAGATTGCATCTCTCTCGTACATTGGCTATCAGTGTGCTCATATTTTAAATCTTTGTTTCGACATTTTGACATTGGTCTTTTATAAAAATAACTATGTATGCAATACGGTTTTACTTCCGTTCACAGAGTTTAAAAATATAGTGTATCATAAATGTTTCAGACGCATATACATAATGCCCTCGTTTTGCAGCACGTTACTGTGTTCCTTTTTCTGTATGCTCGTACATTGAGATATACTTATCACATAATGCATTTCGCATTCGCGATTTTTCTGGGTTCGTGAACTTTCATTGATATATTTCCTTCGGATTTTTGTGCATGTATATTGCTTTCCCCGTCAAAGCCGCGAATAGTGATAAACGCATTCCTTGCGTTCCTCTCCAAGCAAGTAGAATACATGTACAAGACCAGCTAGTCGAACTCGGCAATTGCTCGTCTGGACCGCAACATAAGGTATCTTCATGCATACCTGGCTCACTTAACAATGACGACAGCCATTTGTGCAAGAAGAGACAGGACAGACCGGTTTTGCTGTATTTTGTGGTGGATATCCTCTTTAGACCACATGTGTTTACTCTCTGCTGAAAATTCGCAGTAGCTTCTCGAGAACGGCATTGAGTGCAGGAATGCGTTTCTGACAACCTCACTCGAGGCCTCTTCACCCTCCTTCGCATTTGGGTCTACCGTCTTTCGCATTACACATCGCCCGTAGCCTCTTCTCGTTCGACATTTTATCCCCTTCAGTCCCAATCGTGGATTGTCGCCGACAATCGGACAGAAACTTGCCATGCCTAGACTTGTTGGTCGTAAGGCTTGACGATTCATCCTCATGTCTAATCGTTGTCTGCAAGCACAACTGAAGCACAATTGTCCGAACACCAATCAAGGTCAGTTCCTTCGGCGTCTTTTGGCGCTGCTTTTGTAGGTAGTACCAATCGTAATTCGTTTATTCGCCCATCTCTGGACCTGCACTATCTGACTTTTATTAAATAAATTGATACATGGACCATAAGTTCAAACGATGTTCTGATCAGTCCTTTAAACCAGCGTTTGTCTTATTGGTGATCTTCGATCGCAGTTGGCACTCGACTTCTTGGCCGACCTGTCTCATTAGAAAAGCTACGCGCTGATCAGCCCCAGTGGTAGAATTTTTTTCAGCTTGAGAACCATGTGGTATGATTTTATGGTTTTGGTTTCATCTCGTCGACTGAACCAGGGTTGCAAGAAGCTTGCATCATCACAAATAACTTTGTTAATTATTACTACCAGCCACATTACATTATTACTGAACGAACTCATTTTTGGAACAGAATTGCCGTCTCTGCTATCCCGCCTTAGCTTCATTGGCTATTTCTCGTGCTAAATGTTGTATTACAAGATCATCGTGCCACTCGTGACTCTTTTTCCATAAGCACCTAGTATGAAGTCAGCTAAACAGAACAATTTGTGGCCACTAGGACACACAAAATATATACGGCAGGAAGCTCCTCCAGTAGTTTATAGTACATAGTGTCCTACCCCGTAAGGTCTACTCTTTATGGCTGTTTATCACTCTCTACAAGCCTCTCTGCTGCCAGTCGCTGCTGATCCTTTGTGGCTCGATATCCAGAGAGTACCCTCCGGGCCTGTTGATCATTACACTTCTTCCAAAACAGTAATGTTTTATCAGGTTGACTGGTTGATGCTATAAGATGGAAATTAACTATATACATACCTGCGTAAAAGAATTCCAATTTGACTTACTTTGAAGTCTACGGTTTTGAGATCTGATTTCTAGTGCGTCTACAATTCTGCAGATTTAAGTAAAAATATAGGTATGTTCCAATATTCGATGGAACATACAATATTTCATTGCATAAAATTTTGTGGTCATTCAATTATAGAACCTTGAAGCGACCAGTGAACAACTTGATAGTCGATAAATGGTAAAGATGCAACCTGCACCTCTCATCCCACTAGAAGGGTAGAACCTAAGGTCAGGACAAGATAGAAGCTCTTGCTGTAGGCCGTAGGGCGAAAAACCATCCGTCTGACCGTAGGCTGTATCAAAACACGTGGAGGTTATAGGCTGAGTTACGAACAACTGAGACCCATTTCAGTAGCACCTACTCTACATGACAAGGTAATGGCACATCAGTAGTCAGGGTATTTAGCAAAATCTACATGCGTTTTCAGATAGTAGACTCAGTGTACAGCATACTAGATCTTAAGGTCTAGCTACTAAGACTACAAATTCTATTTTGCTTTAAAAAAATCCTAGCTGCTCAGCTTAGATTACTTCTTTTGTACCTAAGTTGATAGTATGGTTCCGTTCCACCCGGGTCGAGGGTCGAATACTTTGTCCTTCAGAGCCTCAAAAGCCTTGTCCGACCTTCGTAAACACCCTATCTTCACATTTCTGAAGACTTGGGACTCCTATGAACACTCTGCAAAGGAATATACTAACTCACATGCATCGATCCAATTGCCAGTGATTGAGATTTTGGCTCTGATGTTTCGCTTGTCGAAACCAAACACGTCTGCATTGCCGATTATTGTCTCTTGGCTCATTTTACGAAGTGCAAATTATTGTTCTCAAATATTAAAGTATCTTAAAGCGTTTTAAGTTTTAAGTGAATAGTTGTGATTTATTTAATTCAAGTCTCTGCTTTTATATGCGTTGGACTCGTAATCCTTGAGCCATTAAAAACACCTCTTAAGGTGAAAAAGGTTCTCTCTTAATCTATGATCCAATCCAAAGGCAGTGTTGCCACAACTGATCGTGGCTTCCATTGTAATATTTGGCCTTATACCTTTAGATTGTACTCCTCCGATATTTAGGGATGCCCTTATGCCCATCAGAGATTTTCTATAATGATGTTTCCGTACTCCCGGCACTTTGGCTCCGAGATTAATTTCCATCTGTAATATTTCTGTGTCCCTCTCTGAGTTTAGATTCTCTTCTTGGTTAACCTTGTTGAGCCTCCGGTGTTTGACCGTAGTTTTAGGCTTGGTAAACAATCTTGGTTTACTGTGATCAATACAAATAAAGTATGGAACTTCTTGAAGAAGCTCTCCTCTTCAATACTTCTGGTCAATGATGCTTTGAAGCTTTTCTTTATCTCGAAAATGGCTCTTTATAGCGGCGTTCTCTTGTACGCACTGTCCAAGAGGCTTTTTATAGCCACCCTACCCGGCTACAGAAGATTATCTTTCGTTAAGCCTGATCTTCCTCCCACACCTGTGAGCCTGATTTTAAGCTCTCCCGTCATATCGCATTTTACTGTCACAGTACAGAAAGTGGCTGACTTCTATTGAGTATTTCTGTGGATCAACATAAGAGGGCTGATGACGAGATACCGCCGGAAATGCATAATTTATATCTTATAATACGATTGACGATCGGTTGAGACCTTCTTTCTTTGAATTGAGGCGCAGGTCGATGTGCGGACCGTTTGCTGAAGTACTTGCCCTGGTTTGGGATTTACCTGGCGACGGTTCTTATGTCACTACGGTGGTGATTTCTTTTATTCTGCAACAGGATATTGACAAAGTAAACGAAGCACACATATAAAATACATACGCGCTCACGCTCGACATCGTTGATATCAATTGATTTTAGCCGAGGGTGCTCCCCTGACCACAACAGGAGTCGTTCCTTTGACTCTTATAAAGAGCGTCCAGACTATAGTCCATTTCGATTTTGACCACCTGTAGGCCGACCATGGATAATACGGCGATTTATATATTAATGCAGCTTAGGACGACGATGCAGCGAAGTATATTAACGGCGGCCATTAAGTTCAAGCAAAATCCTCAACCTCTGGAGCAAAACTACTGTTCCTAGGATCAGATTCTCCAATTAATAGAAACACATTTTTGCATCTATCTGTACGCGTTTGCTTGGAGAATGTCATCCAGCTGCACCGGTAGAAATGTCAGTTGGGTGAATACATTGGTGGACTTTGTTGTTGCCTTCTTGGGGAGAGGATTTATTTGCTACTTTTCTTTCCGTAAATCACGCGCTCAAGTACTGTTTAATAAACCAGCATCAGAAAAATTGTGTACAAAACTGGTCTCCCTAAATGTACAATAATAGTGGCCCATATATATCAATTGCTTTGTGGACAGGCAGCAGTATATGGGAACCTAGCTACGGAGGCGCTATATGTACCAGGTGAGTGTATGCATACCTTTTCCTCGTTATTAGCTCGAGGATCCTACTCTACCATTCATTGCGCCATCAACGACTTGTACATACACCAGACACCAGTAATAGGTGTGTAGGTGCAGTCTTCTTCGTACAGATACCACAGCCGGTACTCATGCTATTAACGACTGCAACGAATTTCGAGCAGGTATTGATTTCATCACTCGTTATACTGCATGCACAGACTTTACGGTTGGCAGAGTGAAACCAATAATCACTTATTCGATGAACATAAGGCAGCAGGGATTGAGGACTCTGAGGAAGTTGAGTTGAAAGAACGTGTTTCCTTTCCTAGAGCCTCTATGCACACACTCATCTGTGCGACTGTGATACTCTCATGCTCTGCATGCATCTGTAATGATATATTGATGTACATGATCCACTGTACTTGAGAGACTGCAGGAGTAGACGTATTTCTAAATGAGTTAACAACATTTTTCGCCGATAGCTCGAGAGTAATTTGGGGCTTGTTCTCGAATCAATAAATGTAAATATAGGTGAGTCAGCCCGAGATCTTCAGCCTTCAGCTCTTAAGTCTTCAGCCCTTAATTGTAAAATTCATGGGGAGTGAGAGACTGCAGGAGTGGACTTATTTCTAAATACGTTAGCAATGTTATACGTCGTCAACCCGAGAGGACTACAGGTCTCAGGCCAGATTTTACAGCAAGAAATCATCTTTTATTTATGGTAGTCATCAGAGTCAGCTCATTCCCAAGAGCTATGTCATCAGAGCTAGCTCACTCCCCAGAGCTAATCAAGTTGCTCAAATTACTCTCAAGAGTTGAGTTATCACTTAACCGACTTCCGAGAGCAGATCAAGTTTCTCAACCGATTCCCGAGAGTGGAATAAGCCTGTCAACCGCAACATTCTAATAATAGCTGCGGTTTTATGTGAGTCCCAACCTATGCGGAAAGGCATCACGTGATCAGCGTGAGATTTAGTTGCAGAGAAGTTGAAATAGAAAAGCATGGAAGTATTAAAGTGTTCTGCATAAGGTTTTTCATACTGACCATATGAGTTTTTACCCTGGCCAGCCCAAGCGACTGAACACTAGCACAAACACCTTGGGTATAAAACCAAAGGTGAGGTCAGAAATAAATATATACATTTACACTTTATTTAAAGTCTACTGCATTGTACTCTAACACTAACAGCACTTGCCGGAGAACGTACCCATCGCAATGTGGTAGTTGCGGTTGTCGCTTCTCTGAACATGCAGTACACTATGCTACTTCTGATGCGGTTCTGTCAAACGGACAATAGCATTCTACATCTCAGGAACAAATGTCAACAGTGACTAAGCGAGTTTTATTCCCTGACAGCGACGATACTTGCAGATCCATATTCGATCAAGACCGTTATAGTGGCTCTCAGAGATGTATGAGATGAACTACAAAGACCAATTCTACCATACCCGGGAGAATTATCTCTCTTGTACAGTCTTGCCGACTCCTAGCCGGGTTTATACTCGTCACGACCCACCACCTGCTAACATACACTTCCTGTGTATTTGCAGGATCAATCTGCCCTGTAAAACTATGTTTCCCTTACTTTTCTTCGCTGAGAAGTTCATTGCAAAAACCTGTTTTAATCTTACTGTGACCTTTTTGCCCTCACGGATTGAAATTGAGAATCGAGAACGCGCTTTCGGACCTGGGCCGATATGCACACTCACGTTTAGTCAAACACTAGCGTTGGACGCGTAGTATTGAGGACATCAACGAGGTAGGAGTAAGAATTGTGTCGAAAATCTACCCACTGGTTCTGATCATTACCTCTCCCGTTGTCCAGTCCAAATAGACGAATAACTGGTTCCGAATGCTTCCGTGAGATTTCTGCTATTGAATCATTTGTAGACAATGACATTTGCATGTAATAATAGACAACGCCAACGTGTTATATCCGTATCAATAGAGTACGGCGACTGGCAGATACCAGAAGACACATCAGATATTGATAGCTGGACTGTTAAATGTTGATATAGCCCTTCCTTGTACTCGAACAAGGCCTGACCACTTTTGGTATTGGTACAGGTGATGGGCAGGATGCATACGCGGTGCACATCCGACACAAACTATGTTGGATGACCTAACGATGAAATGCAAATTACCCTCCATGTTTACCCATATTGACGGCTGCGACTGCATCCTGCTAGCTCAATGCAGAATGATTTACTATTATTCCGTCTCCTTCATCTTACTTAGCGATAACAAGCCGTTTTTTCATGTACCCAACTTGTTTTGGCACTGGGCGGGCTTGTTAAGGCCCCTTGTCAATCTCTCATGCCTTATCAATACAGCTGTGTCTACCATGATGCCACCCAATTGAAACGTACTGCCGCGAAAAGCCTGGCCATAGCATTTAAGATATGAAACTAGCATTAGGGGAGATGTTGAGCAATAAGCACCACATACTTGGAGTTAGATGGTTCAGGTGTTTAATCTGTCCTAAACCCAGCACTGTCACCCTCTGTTGGTCCTTGGCCATTCAAGGCTATTTATATACTACAATACTTATTGGCCCATATGCTGCTTGTACCCCTGAAGCGTTGAATAAGAGTTCTAGGTTTTAGGGCCTCACAGCTCCGTCTGACTTTCATCCCGGTTTTCTCCCAGTCTGTATGCCAGAGCTGCTCAAAGTCATGCTGCCGGAACCTATGACTCGTGTTCAACCAGTTCCAGTTGATAGGGACCTCGAACAAGAACTAGTTTTGCTGTTGCAGTATACGAGGATGCCATAAACCGCTTCAGTAAATCATTTCAACTCTCTAACAGTCGGCTTCATTTTCAGAAAGTGTCGATAGGTCTGGAGCGCGAGTAATATTTTACAGAAGCCCTCCATATAACTACTGAGCCCGAGATGGATTCTAGTACGGTCGATGTAGATGGGCTTACACCACCCAAACCTTCGCAGCGTGAGGTTGTATATACTATCTGGGACGGCGAGACAGATACTGATGTATTTATTCATAACCCAGCCTGTTGCAAATAATCAGTATCGTCGGCCACGTCAGCAACTACATACTAAACGTGGCTATTTTAGCAGCGTTCGATGTATTATTTCCCTGTATGGACATGTCAGTTGGTGCAGAGGTCTAGGTATCGTATGATGGCTTTCTTGGCAGTCGTTTTTATACCAATGCTTAATTAGATGCTCATGAAACATTCTAACAATTGTTCTCTGGTCTCTAATGGACAACTTTGAAGGTTGTATCCATGAAGGGTTGTAGCCATGCCCTAAAGTTATGTGCAACAAAGTCAAGGTTGGCTTCCTTACATTTTCTGCCTACACCCGTGGCTTCCCATTCGAACTCTTTGCATAGGGTCAATGTATTGTCACAGCGCTACCACACAAACATATAGCACAGCTGAAGTGATACTACTTCGTGGTTAAACTAAGACCTTCGGAATAGGGTTGATGAGGGTAGCTCGCTAATTTGTGCGGAGTGTTCAAAGGCGTATTTTGTCACAGACCCCTATTGTCCATTCCGTTTCTACGGGTGAACCTCGTGGTATTGATTGCATTGAACTTTTAGTTTATACAGAACTATACTGCATGAAGTGTGCACTTGGTGTGGAACTAGATCATGAAAACACAAAGGTGAACCCTTCATTTATTGCCAAGTAAAGACTTAATAACATCATATACCTCCTTATACATCGGTAGTGTCTACCCCCGCTTTTGAAGTTCCAATGATGGAAATTTTCCTCGATGAAAGGTGAGCTGCTTTAAGTCTGCCGTATCCTTACAACAAGAACCACTCGATCTGGATATCCAGGCTTCTGAGGCAGTACAGAAGAACGTTCACGATACGCGCAAAACACGCATTAACTGATTTGAACAGAACTGTTGGACCTATGTATGCGGTTAGTAAGATAATGCTATATGCTTCTAGGACTCTCGCATCACAAAAGCTTGCAAATTTAAAGATGTAATGGGTTTATATTAAACCTTTTGATGCTTACTGTGTGGTGATCTTTGGACCATCCCATGAGAACAACTGCCTCCTCGGCTTATAGATCGTGATTTTGCTCGATCTCGCCTTTTGATGAGATTATTCGGGTACTTTGGACCCGTGTTCCTACTATGCAATTTTTGAAGGACCGCAGCGGGCTTGACAGGCGTGGTCCGATTTTACTTCTTGCAAAGATCATACTCGCGGATATAGGTTTTCTGTTTTCTTATGCTGATGAGACCTTCTCATAGGTACAGTGCTTGTCAATATTGAGTAAGTGAAGGCTCTACAGGTTTAATATCCCTCGCTCTGAGCGAAACTCAGACTATGGACGATAATAAAGCACAAGTCCTGTTAATTAGTGCGAGAAACTGCCACTTTCTTTTCCCGAACAGAGCGGCACTATCGAACCACACTGCAACTGCGCTGGAAAGGCAGCCTGTTACTCATTCCAGTTTGGATTTACTGTCAGATCAATTTGAAATGAGTCCCTTCTCAAGGCTGTGGGGACATAGGCTGAAAAGTCACAGAGTTATCACGACCCAGTGCAGTAGCACCCAGTCCCTATATTACAGGACCTTTGTACACTAGTAGTTGAGAGTGAACCTAGTGTACAGGCTATGAACATGGTTTAGTGGTAAATATTCAGAGCGTACGACACGTTATCTGTATTGCAACCACTGTATAGTGGTAAATTTCTAAAGTGGAGTCCAGCAGGGCAAGTTCGAGCAAACACCGTGTCTAACAGGCTTATATTGGTTGGCCAGGCACTTTATCAAAAGCCAATAAATGAAGATGTAAACTGAACATTCGTAAATTTGCATCTTTCGCATCTACATGTTTGACTTGTTTTGTAGAAATGTACAAATATACAATTTGTTGATTCAATCAGATCCAGTCAAATTCAGAGGACATAATTTAACACAACACAAACAACAGTTTTTATATCATTTCTATGGGTCAGCGGCCTATACACTAGCTCTCATAGAGGTACCGAATACTCACTACTGTAAGCGCACGTGAAAGGTCGTAGTCTATCAGCTGTCCAATGATTACGCATCAAGAGGTCTGGGAATCTGCTACAAAGGTTCATGGTTTAGTGAATTAAGTATCACACGCCACATCTATGTGCGCCAGTGATTGCCTGAGAACTTACAAGCGTCTGTGACAGATGATGTAGCTCCAATGTAAATTTGCGACTGTTTCAAAACCCTACCTACATATAGACACTGTGCGAGGGTCAAACCCCAAAACCTACCTACATATAGACACAGTGCGAGGGTCATACCCTCTAATGGTGTTCATAACGGAACAGTTGGCTTTTGCACACAGTCCTTAGCCTTTGTCACAATTAGGCCAAAACGTGAATTTGTAACAGCTATTCTTGGGATGGTTACAGTGCAGAGAGCCTTGCGTCTGGAATTGGGTGGCGAATTATGAATTTTGTGATATTTTGTATTGATTGTGAGGCAGCTGCCGCTATCTGACAGATCGAAAGCATCTACGCTGATATCCACGCGCTGACTACACAGAGAGAATGCGATAGGTATTAAAAAATAATACTAAAACAATCAGAGATATTCCTGAGAATTTCTATTTGAAATCAACGCGTACGACTTGATACAAATTTGCCTATTATTTGGAATAAGATGGTTCCTTATAGCTTGTGGGAACCTCAGGCAGTAGACTAAATTTCTACGCACATCCCTTTAAAGTACCGTACTTTTCTATAATATGTCTGAAAAACTGTTCACTCACGTCAGTATATGGGTTTTAATATTACTGACTCGCATCCGACAATATATGGATTGTTATTGTTTGACAGCACTAAATAACAGAAATTTCCTCCAAGTAGTGAAATTGTAGTAAGCTTCAACGCCAAAGGTTTGCTGTTTATTAATGAACGAGTGTATGTCCAAACGTTCGAATCGACAAATGCGTTATAGTAGTTTCATCGACCAGTTCTATGCCCTCAAATATTCTGCCAATCACCGTGCATAACATTTTTAACCGGCATATTCCTAAATTTGTAGTGCCAGATTCGCATTCGAGTTCGTTGAAGCTTTTTTAAGAAATCCGAGTGAGAAAAATTCAGATCATTTCAACGAACAAAGCTATCTATTACTATCAATTAAAGAAGGCTACGAAATAAGTATCAAGTCTAGTAGAACAGTCTCAATGCAGAATATGACTCTTCGCACTTCTCGGATCGTTTCTCCACTGATAGGGTACTTCGGTTGTGAAAGTACGTATACCGAAGCGTCAAGGTGCCAACATATGTGGGACATTCTATCACTCATATCTGGTTCAGATTGAAATTTGTTAAAATGCGCAAGCGGTTTTCCTATATCAAAAAAAAGCTACTTCATCCACTGTGTAACCGAATTGTATTAGAATTATAGGACAGATATGCAAATAAAAAAAAAATAAAAAGAAGCCAATAATAAACCAACATTTTATTTCTGGAATTGAAATGAGACATCCATCAGTTTCGTAACACCGCACACCAGCTTCATTCCTGATGTGCATCAGAATCCTACATCACGTTTTTTCACGGTACCATTCGGAGTTATCTTGGCCTTCTACTTTCACATACTTTTCAATAGCCGTTATTAACAGCGCAACGCCCATTTCACCGCTGGACTCCGTAGGGGGTGTCCAATTCTTCAGTACATCCAATATGCACTCGATATGCGGGTACTGCTTATTATTACGAGCATGTACAATAATGTCCTGAATAAGGGTTTTTGTGTGGTCATACAATCTGAATTCATTCGTCCAGGACACCACGCGCTTGCAGAAACTGCGTAGAACTACAATGGAGCCACTTTCGATATAGTTCCTGAGGGTAGGATTTTGGTGCGGACGAGATGAGCTAATCGTACAATTACCCTTCATTAAAACTTTCAGTAGTAAACGGTGAGTCATCCTTTATCACAGGCACACTTCATGAAGGTATATACTTATACGCGGGTATGTTATTAAACCACGCCGAGATTTGTACAGAGAGCTTGACTGTTTCATTGACGAAGCCTTTGATTAATTAATTGATAGTTTTGTTGAACAAATTGGAATTTTTATGTATATACATTGTTTGCAGACTCTAGCTCGTACATTGGAGGACAGATCCATGAGCAACATATCGCTCATAAATATCCTAATCCACATATACATCTGATTTATAATTGCCTAATTTACACAGATCCAGAGGCAACTCTGACAGTACTGACAAAAAAATGCGTATAAATCTGATATATACTCGGATAGTATTCACTGTACCACACAACGCTCATACCCCTTCTGCCTAGGCACCACATTGAGCGAGCTAACTTCTCGATGACATGCTGTAAATAGCAGTAGCACGCAGATATTATCATTCCATTCGACATACATTACAATCCAATTCCACACACAAATTTTCCCACATAAATGTTCGCATTTCACTTACGACGACAGCTTGCACAAAGTCAGGTAATCCTCATGGCCCTTCAGCTCAGAGTATCCATCGAGCGAGCTAAGGTACTCAGCGGAATCCTTGCTGAAGCTGCAACACGCATACAGATACGCTGTGTGCGCATGGTTGTCGACCTCGATGCGGTGCAAGTTCATGGCATCTAGCACAGCTTTTATGCGATAGTAGCCTGTACCCTCACCCTCCTCTATGATTCTTGGGACAAAGAACTCAAACTCACGTCGCGACATACTCCACAAGATGTCTTCGTAGACAATCATCAACTTCTTGAACGTGTTGTCCATAGAGATGATGGCGTATGTCAACATTTCATACATGTTGACCTCCCCAATGCGATCACAAATCTGCATCAGTGGTCGAAGTTTAACATACGAAGTTGCATATACAGAAGCGGGAAGAATTATAGTTGGTGTGTATGCTAGCAGTCCAGGACAAACACATCCGCAGCCGGCATGTACACATTCTGAGTGAGTGTTTAATTGCAGCTCTAATGCAGTTGCAAGAATATAGTGAATAGCTTCTCTTCGAAGTTTTGCACTGCACATACACAACAGCTGCCAGATTCAAAGGATCACATCAAATACATCAAGCACGCGAACGGCACAACAACAGAATGCGCAAGAGTCCGTAGACAGCCAATAAACCCCAAACATACTCGTTGCAACAGTCCCAACGGAATCTTCTTATGTCTGTACGCAATGTCGGCCAGGATAGCTACTTTTGATTCCCGGTGCTCGTAGGCATAATTCAACAGAGCGGGCTTAAACCAATAGCTGCGCGATGTAGAGTGCAGTCGTGTAAAGGGTGAGTTCAAGTGCTGTGCATGATAGCTGCGTAATGTACTTTCGTCAGAGAGTAAAGCGTTGAATTTGGGTTCGCACATAGTAATCATATAGGATCAGTCATATGAAACAGTCAGCTTAATGCAGTTAATGCATATCATGATTCATATATATACTAACACACATATAAGCATAATATATATATATATATATATATGCCTAAATGTAAATGTATATATGTGTGTACATATACATATAAGATAATATATACCGACATACGGGATTTGAAGTACACGTTCAGTAAAAAGGGATGCGCTTTTAAATTCAGTTTCAGTCGAATACGTACTATATATTGTACGTTACGCTACCACAATCGCAATGCGTGCACCAGCTGAGCCGGCGCAATACGTAGTCCCAAGTGTTTCGATAGCTTCTATATAGACTTTTCGCTCCATGTCTGACCATATAGCCCCCAAAGATATGTGTTGAGAGGGAAAGCATGTCACATAATACACATGACAACGTGGCAGACGCACGCCAGTTACATTATCTGTACAACAGGTTATATAAATAAATACACAATACGTATATGCGTATATAACAGTTTGCTGTAACTCCCAACAAATAGTTTGTCGTAAAAATACACAGTACAGCTGGACGTATGAGCATGTACAATAAGTATTTAATTCAATGTTTATACAATACGTTCGTTACATTTAATACGTTACATACAATATGTTATATCCAATATGCTACATACAACAATGCGCGCTATATAATATACCTGCACCAGGAAAAGCGGTCCCTTTCCAAGGCCAGCGTCCATAAATCATGCTTATGTGTAACACGGCGTATGTCCTTGCTGCTCTCAGTGAGTGCTCTGAGTGTGTTGATATCACAGAACGACGCGATCAGAGGGAACAGCTCCAGTGGAATGATCATCATGTCATTCTTCAGACACCTGCACCAGCGGTTGTTTTGTGTTATGCACAGTTTGTGCTGTGTAGTGTGTGCGTACGACTTCGGTTACATATATGTATGATAAATATATGTTTTGAACTATTTTTGTCTGATGAATCATCTAAAAAAAAATTCAATAGGTAGAATACCGAACTTTAGATTTTATCTTAAGAAAGCGCGCAATTTCTTTATAGTATATATAGTCATTTTTTTTTTTGGATTTTTTTCAGCACACATAACTAATATTACTCATTTTTAGGAGCATTCACTCCAGAGTCCAGCCTCAGACTCAGAGTTATCGGATTGACTTGCTGGCAGACCTCATTACGTTATTCGTTAAACGCTTAAATTGAACTTTTTATACGTTATTTGTTGAACGTTTATATCTATTTACAGTGTCCCAAAACTACTATGAGATAACTTTCAGGCCAGCCTGACAGGCTGATATTTGCCTTTTGTCCGTTCTGCATGTTAGTATATTTGAAATTGACTTGTAAAATTGACTTGTGATTACTTGGTGACAAGTCCCTAAAGCCCTATTTACATATGGCATAGTCTGGTATATATATATATATATATATATGCATACACACACACACACATATATATATATAATATATATGATATACACACAATATATATATATATATATATATATATATATATATATATATATATATATTATATATATATATATATATATATATATATATATATATATATATATATATATATATATATTATATATATATATATGTATATATATATATATATATATATATATATATATATATATATATATATATATATATATATATATATATATATATATATATATATATATGTGTGTGTGTGTGTGTATTTTTAAATATGTATGTATATATATATATATATATATATATATATATATATATATATATATATATATATATATATATATATATATATATATATATATATATATATATATATGTGTGACTGTCTGTGACTCTGTAAGAGTCTGTGCGTAGTCGCCAACCAGTCATGAATTCGTGGCCGAAAAAAAAATTCTATTGGGTGCACTTGTCAGGTCGCAATTGCGTGAAAATTTAGGTCAAATTTTATGCGTTGCACGTTTGACACTTCAATATTATGATTTTAAACGTAATCCGTTGAACGTTTAACCGAGAATAGCTCAACGTAATAAGGCCTGCTGTTGAGTTTGAGACTTTGAGCGTTGGACTGTGGACTCATGACTGTGGACTCTGTGGACGGTGCAGTTGTGGTCTGTGGCCAACTGGGCATATTTTATAGTGCAAGTAGTTCGAATTTCATTGGCTTACCGTGCCTTTAAAGCCAAAACCACACTTTTTAATTTTGTAATGTAAATATGTAAATGAAGCAGTTGTACCATGTACATAGCTGAACAAAAGTAAATATGCGTTGCGGTGGAGTTAGGATTTATTATATTCATGGCGTTGTTGTTGTTATTACAGAAGGAGAGAATCTTCTTCACAGAGCCGAACATTTCAGGATACATAGAGCGAGTGAGCATTCCAGGCACCAAACTGCACGAGAATACTGCTAAGTAAGATACGAACAAAGTTAAGAGCTTGGTACTAAAGCTATCTGTTGAGTTTTCCGGTTAAGATGCACAGCGTAGTCGCGTTTCTATGTATTGTTGCCTCTGCACTTGTAGTGCTCGGTATAGCAGTGGATGATGATATGAGTGATCGTGCTGCGGTAAATATTTCGGAACCAAGCACTGTAAATGCATGCGAGAACACAACAATCTATAAATTACCGGAAAACTATTCAGAGAGAGGTCCGTGGACGGTGGGTGCTAGGAATATAAACCTAACAGGATATAATACTGAAGTATGGTATCCTGCTTTATGGGGTAGTGAAGCAGGCAAAGACAAGCATGTGTACGATATACGTCAGTGGATACCCGAAAATATGGCGGATAATATCCCAGATGACATTGTTGTAGAGCAAGTGTGTGACTGCTATATAGATTTACCTGTAGATACCGAGCATGGTCCTTATCCTGTTATGGTATTTATACATGGAACGGCTGGATTCCGGACACAATCGCTCACTATCGTGAATCACTGGGCAAGTAGGGGGTTCATTGTTGTGGCCGCTGATCATCCAGGACTATACCTAGGGGCACTGCTCAGTTTCCAACTTCAGCGGGACGTGCCAAGGGATGTAGATGCGATGGTCAACGCGCTAAAAGCAAATGTAACTGAGATTGCATTCCTCGAGGGTAAAATGGATCTTACTAGGATTGCAGTATCAGGCCATAGTGCTGGCGGGTTCAGTCTAAAAGATATGGGAGAGATCGAAGGTGTGCTTGTGCTCATCCCGATGGCGGCAGATGGCACCAACGGTACAGACTTTCCGGGATCCTCACTGATTCTCGGTGCGGTGGACGATGCCATCGTTGCATATGACAGACAAATAGAAGGTTATGAAGTAACGCCGCCCAGTAAAAGGCTCGTGGGTATCGCGAATGCAGGCCATCTGGCATTCTCTGATTTGTGTGTCATTGGTGCTGATGACGGCGGAATAGTGGAGATTGCGTTCAGCGTGGGATTGCCAATTCCAGATGTTTTGTTGAATCAGTTCGCCCGTCTAGGTACGGACGGATGTGACCCCGGCCAATTGGCACCCCAAAAGGGTTGGGATATCGTAAACTACGCTTCATCAGCTGTGATGGAGGAAGCGCTTATGTGCGATTTGAAGGCAGTGGAGGCTTTGAGGAACATAACCGATACTTTTGAGGATGTATTAGAGTACAGAGAAGACTTGATTATAGTTGATTTAGTAGATGGGAGTACACAGCCAGACGCGGTCATGACAGAAGATTTGATCGTATAGAGTACCAAGATGTTAAATCGGATATCAAGTTTCACAGCACCGTTGAAAGTCCGTACAGTGGCCACTTCAGCGACTATCGGCACAAAATCAATATACATGGCAAAGCGATGAAATGAAGCAGTAGTATAGCTCACGGTATTTGCCGCGACTTCTGGCCATTCTGCAAACAATAGTAGTTTCACTGGTTTAATAATGGCTTCCAATTATGGCAGCTATAAGAGTGGTTACGGTCAGTAATGAACTTGTGCAGGCGGGTGTCGGCCTAAAGAACTTCTTGGCAAGAAGGGCCCATCATCAAATGGTCAAACAGATGGACAGACATAATACTAGGGGAACATGTAGGCAGTTGTAGTTGTATAACGCCGAATGATAAGGCTGGTTACTATCAGGGGGTAAAAAGCCGTACACCTCACCACACAGTTACGGGAACAAGGAGCAAGGTGTCAAAACAAACCGACACACACACACACACATATATATATATATATATATATATATATATATTATAATATATATATATATATATATATATATATATATATATATATATATATATATAATATATATATATATATATATATATATATATATATATATATATATATATATGTATATATATATATGGTATGCATATATATATATATAATATTATATATATATATATATGTATATATATATATATATACATAATATTATTATATATTATTACATATATGTATATATTATATATTAATATGTATTATATATGTAATATATATATAATATGTGGCATAATAATATATAATATAATGTATATATGTGGCTGCCATGTCAATTAGCATTGCATGCAGCAATAATATGCAGCCATGTATGCAATAATGTATTATGTATAATATATTGGCTATATAATAATAATATTAATATATATATTATTATGTTATGACAATATGTATACATGTATGTTAACATGCATGCATACGTTTGTGTTTTATGTAATGTATAATAATATGTATGTATATGTGTTTTAATGTAATATTGCATGTATAATACTATATGTGATATACATGGATGGATGGATGGATGGATGGATGACAGATTGTGATGTGTATGCATGCATACAGGCATTGTAGCCATATATATATATACATAATATTATATATTATGTATATACATATTAATAATATATATTATTATTGCATATGTACTATCACATACTGTAAACACATAACATACATACACATATGTATATTAATAATTATACATATATGCATGGATGGATGGATGGATGATGCATGTGGATATTATATATATATTATGTATTGGCATACATAATAATATATGCATATATATGATATTATTGATACATATAACATACATATATTACATATGTAACGTAATAATGTATATGCAATATATACATATGTATTATAATGCCATGCATATTATTGTATATACATAATATATACATACATTATATGCATGCATGCATGTATGCATATGGATGCATACATATATATTATGTGTACATACATATATGCATGCATATGTTAATATGTATATATATATATATATGTATATATATATATTATATATATATATTGTACCATATATAATAATATATGGCATGTATGTATGTATATATATATATATATATATACTATATATGTATATATATATATATAATATATATATATATATATATATATATATATATATATATATATATATATATATATATATATATATATATATATATATATATATATATATATATATATATATATATATATATATATATATAGTTTTTGCGACGATCAAAGGTCATGGTGTAGTCACTGTAGCGATAAATATACTATTTAGCCTACCGAGCGGGGATCACTCATCAAAACGTGAATTTTTCTGAGAAGCTAGTAAATTACGCCGGCTCAAGAGCAGCTACTCTTGGAATCCGTTCTGAGATGTATCAAGATCACTCAGGGGAGGCAATATGCGAATTACAGGCTGCCGCGCACTCTTGCCTGAATAAAATCAACGAAGTTATTTTTTATACTAACAACATAACTGAAACTAGTGTTCGTGTATGATCAGTGTAGATCCGTGTGATACGTCGCGTATGTTTGGTATGAAATATCTATTGCTGGATACAGCATAGGACCAGTACATTCTGCATGCGCCGAGCACAAGTACAACGGTGTAATCAAATATACCTGATTGACTACACAATTTCGTATAGTAATTATACTGAATACTGTATAGAGATGTGAGATGTAGTAGGTGAGCATACAATAAACCTCTTGGTCCTTTTTGTACATGAATATGAACCAAAAGCTCCCATATATGCTCCTCAACCCGGCGGTGTTTATACCCCACATGAGGTATTGGCAATATTTCAGGCCATTTTTTTTTTTACAGCATTCATAGCCCAAAGAATTTTTTTTTTAATACACACTTTTCTGTCACCATTCAAGCTCACTTGCCATCACCAGTTGCTTCCAGAATGGTCTATGATCAGACTATCGGCTCCTTCAAAGCAGTCCAATTCTAATGTCTACAAACCGATTCTTAATCGGAGAAGCGCGGCCCCTATTTGTGCAAGAGGTCTTGTTCGCCGAGCCCGAGAGTCTGTGGTATACCCCTGCCAAACATATTAAGGCTATGTTTATTCCGCACTAAGGTCAACCTACATAACCTACAAGCCTCCAGGCATGGCTAGTGTCATTCGTGGAGGAAGGCAGCTAAAGCTTCATCCATATATATATATATATATATATATATGTATGTATATTTGTATGTATGTATGTATGTATGTATATATGTATGTATGCATGCATGCATGCATGTATGTATGTATGTATGTATATATGTATGCATGTATGTCTCTGCTTCCGATAGATCCGAATGGGCTGAGACTTCCTGTGCGCCTGTGCGCGAATGCTTTCTAAACATAGCCTGACCAGATCGCCTTAGATACACAGCGCTATCTTTGGATCCACAGTGACTGAGACCCTCTTGAAGTACTAAGTACTACAGCGGTGGCACGCGTGTTCGTGTATGTACCACATGAACGTTTGTATACACATCATCACTGGACAGTGCTATACGACGAATAAACGGGCCTATCCAGTCTGACCCAGATGGTCGTAAAACTGAGTCGCATACTTCTGTATTGCCGTGTATATCCGACACAGAAAGCTGATACATAAGTCAAGTACAGCGAATCGGTCCACGACTTTAGGTCAGTAGTACAAATGAGTCAAATACTTTCCTTTGGGGTTTACCGCGAACATCTCACGCAGGAAGGTGTTGCATCCGTACACCTTCCTTCCTTAGACGTATGAAACGTGCACTCGGTACTCAACGCACAAGACAGCATATACATATGCACATCACCTACGGCTTTCATGACTCGTTAGAGTACAGGGTATCTATCGGCTCAAGCGTCTTTAGTTATAAATCGTGGTTGGATAGTCGCCTCGTCTCGTGTGCGATGTTGTGTTGGTCTAAGAACTTAGCTGTGCTAGCCACTACCAGCCACGGGTTCTCCAGCAATGTGAGATGCGCCGACCACCAATCTGTGCAATTATGATAGCATAAAGTTTAATAGCATCTTGGGACTATTGACCTATTTGTATAATATTATATTAATGGGAAACTTGGCATTGCCCAGAAATAGAAGGCATAGCAACAGTCATGTTTTTTTGTGTGGGAATCGTAGTGCACCTGTATATACTATAAGCACCCCACTATGTATTAAGCATTACCGTATATATTACACTACCCTTAATGAATATATATTACACTACCTGTACTATATCGATTGCAGGACCTCTACGATATATATCGATCATTACAATATATATTACCATACTTTTAATATACATATTTTACATTAGCCTTACTATATATATCTCAGGCCCTTTACGATATACTACCATACCTTTCCCATAAACAGTACGATACCTTGATGATATATGTCAAATCGGCAATAACAGCTGTCCATATCTCCTGACTAACGGACACACGCGCTGCCAGGTGGCCATGGAAGCTACATAAGCTCATACATATACTAATAAGAACATTTCCTTTCACTTCTTTCATTCAGATACACCCTATCACCAGCTAACGAGCCCAAGTATCCTCAACAAAATAAAAGACATACCCAATACAAACTTGCTAGTGGGGATCTGCGCTGCCATTTCCGACCCACAATACGCCGGGATCATCACATCCAACAGCCCTGAGATTACCAGTGTCGGCTGCTTGACCTCACTCAGGAGATGGTACACACTATGAGCGTCCAGTTCCAAGAACGTCCGGAAGAATGCCTGAATAGTGCCCGCATTGGCATCGTACAGATAACACTGCACAAAGTCCTCCATGTAGTGGCTGCCCATGATTTCCTTAAGATACTTGTTGCCGAAGAGATAGCCGTAGATGCGGGCCAGGGACAGGGCGATGTACCGAACTATTATTTTCAAGAAACGGGCGTAAATCAGCCAAATGGTATAAGAATAGTGAAGAAAACACAAAGTTGAACTCGTGACTTCATTATGTTCATAGAAGTATGTGTTAAGAACACACAATTCTCAGAATACATGTTATATATATATATATATAAATTCTTAATATACACTCACGCTATAACCAACATACTTGATACATACTCATATACATACAACGTTTTAATATACACTCCCACTGCAACCCACATACTTCATACACACTCCAGTATGATCAACATACTCTGCTTGATGTACATCTCAATATAGTGTGGGCGTTGCACCCAAAAGGTCATGAGATGGTACACTATATCGCCCATCAGTGGTAGTCGGAAGAACGGCTGTCCTCCCGTGTGGAATGCTTTGCCGTGTGTTCCATTGATCAGCACCAGACTGCGCGGAACCTCTGTGCAGGGTGAATTTCGGTACCAGAATGAGTCGAAATGTGCTTGTTACTCGTGGGTTGCCATGGTTACGGCTTTCTGACTACATGCTGTGTATGGCTATAGTGTGTGTGTTCCATTTATCCGTACTAAGGTGCATAGAACGTACGGCCTGGCAAAAGACTGGGCCTACACTATGCTACTACTAAGCAGGTGCGATAGTGCCTAACTACCACCTACCAGCGAAAAAGGCGGCGGAGCGATTAACACACCTCACGTGGCTGAAACAGTGCAGTTTCTATGAGACAAGCACGCTCATACCATGAGCCAAGCACAGGGCCACTATACCAATGCCTTTGTGCTTGGAGTGCCTCATTAGTCGTCACGTATATCATCCCACTATTGTATGTAGTATAAATGTCGAGTACAGAGTTGCCATTTTTAGATAAAACAGTGCTGTTCCCATGGCAACCTACCGCCACACACATCCAGACGACTATTGGCCATGCACTGCAGTGCATCTTCTAAGTAGGCTATCTATACACACACACAGCCAGATGACAATGAACCTACCTGGATATAACAGAGCAAACTCGAGAGCCACCTGCACACCCATACTATGGGCCACACAGACGTCCACTTTGCCAATGCCCATATGTTGCAGTATCTCCTTGGCGTCCTTGGAGTGTTCGTGGATGGCCAGATGTCTGGGGTTCTCAGGCACGGATGAGCCGAACAATCCTCTGGGAGTGAATGATAGGTATACCCTTGCATCAGTGTATGCGCCATGTCACACACACCCGCGCGACGGGACGTGTAATGCACACATGATATAACACCCACATCTCACAGAGAAGCTTGGTTGTGCCTAGGTGTGGGTCAGTGAGCTCACGTGTCAGATGTAGGTCCATTGCAGTAAAGAGACATACACCACCTGGATATGAAAACTAGCCACCGGTGTAGTAGAGCAGGATATACTCGTGAACACATGGTGCCTATCTACCGTATGTGCGTCTAACACAGGTTGCTATGGGATGCACAGCCAAGTAACCTCTACAAGTTTCATGCACTGGTTGAGGACAAGTACGCGCCACCCACCGATAGTCCCAGGCTATGTAGGTCCATTCCGGGCCGTAAAAGTGTATCAAAGGAGTGAAGGCATGGAAACCATGAACGCCTAACCCAGAGCAGAACAGCATCACCTTCTTGTTGCGTAGTTTCGGGTCGTTTGGTGCCTGACGAGCATATAGATTGAGATTAGTACATACCTATACTATATATATATATATATATATATATATATATATATATATATATGAGTATATACATGTACTTCATATGCAAATATATATGATATAGTATGGGGCATCCTATTGCACTTGAAGCGATGAAAGATGAGCACACATAGTACAGCTGGGCCATGAGATGTAGTGATATAGTACGCTCGAAGGATAGCCAGTACCTACCTTAAGAACGAGACTTGTGCAGATGTGATACATACCAGCGCTTGACAGAGGGTTTGACGACCAATTTATAAGAAGCATATGCTGGGAATATATGCATATATAAGTGCATATACGAAAGTTTATATATAGGCTTAGCTTACCAGTACAGGGTGGATGGTAGTGATACCACAAGGCAAGAGGCATATGCAATACAGGGAGCAATTGCATATGTACACGAGCATAGACACGTGCATATGCATATACAGCCTTAAATATCACAGGATATGGTAGAGACAAATGGTACTTGGGACATGCCAAGCACTCACATACCAGAAAATACAATACATAGGCACAAATATAGCTTTATATATGGCAGACCAGCACATGATTATATGTGCAAGTGTACATATGAAATAAAAAGAATAATGGCAATTACAATAACAATAACAAAATACATACATATACATATATACATATACATATACATATATATATATATATATATGAAATCATACTTATTAAACAAAGCATACCAGCACATGGTAGAGAATAGTGACGCCGTCTCTGATGGTGATCCTATGGGTGGTATGTGGTCGTATCTTCCAGGTGCCCTTTACACTCATATCTTTGGAAAAACGGTCCAAGTGGCGACCAATGCTCTCCAAAGATGCCATGTCTGTGTTGAAAACAAAATACAAAAGTGTTATTTACCCCCACATTAATATCGATATAGCACATGTAATGACGAATGTTCCCTGAAGACGCCATGCACGTCAGACTGTTCTTGTCACGATAGCGAAAGGTGTATACAATGACCTGGTATATATATATATATATATATATATAGTAAATGTATCAAATATATTATTTAGCAGATACACATTTGAAAAAGTGTACACTATGTTAAAAAGGTTAAACTATAATCATCGTGTTCAGTTCATAATTGGATGAACGACATTCTCTTGGTGACTACTTATATATATATATATATATATCAGTGACACGTACATGCTAGAACATATCAGTATGCGTACAGAAAAGTTTTGGAATACCGTTTGTACATACTCTGGATATTGAAACTATTGTTGCACATCACTATCGGTAACCACAAATGCATATACTTTTGGCAAATAACATACCAGGAGCTATATTGGATGATCACCTAAAACTTAACGGCAGAACAGAATGTCGATGTATCTACACTGTACTAAATTATGTTCTGAAACACATCAATATAAATGGAACTACCAACAGTTGAAAACATAACAACCTACCCAAAACTATATTGGATGATCGCCTTCCGTATGATGGGAGCACAAAATACTTGTCCCAGACGTACCAACTGATAGTCAGTACCGCCATGGCTATCAGCGCAGTAGGGTAATACGCTAGGCCCATACTTAGAAAAGTAAGTAGAGTCACATTCCGAGCTAGGCCATTCTCATTGAACTTGAACGTTGTCATGCTGAATTACTTGTGTGTAGCTATCGTATTCGTCATTAGGTGGATGTGTGATCGTCGTTTAATAGAAAACCTTACGGCTACCGGTTAAATGGACATGAATTTGAACACTTTCAAAATGTATGAATGTCGCCACGAGCCTATCTCGAGGTATTTATTGTTTTTTTCCGCAGGTGTAGTTATCTGACTGTTCTCTTGACATCTGTCAATTCGGTTGCACCCATGCAGTAACCGTTTAACGTCAACGCCAACAAGAAAAAGATGGAATGTTATACGTTTTATCGTAAAAAGTAACTGACATCCTTCTGTTGCAACCCCGAAAAAAAGTATCAGACACAAACGCAAAAAAACGAGCTGAGGTTAGTCGTTCTCGATTCTCTAAATCAATGGGAGGAGTCTGGACTCTAGAATAGGCTGTGCCACTCGCCAGCAAGCTGTGCTAGCCCCAATACTTTTTGCGTTGAAACGGATGTACATATGTACTCGAATAAATTTATTCAGCTTCGGGTGTCCGTTTCAGGCACAGATAAGTCCATTTCTTACCCGTCTTTTGGCCTGAATAAACGTTTTGTATTTCGAACAAATAAGCGTTTACAAAAAAAAAATACGTTGTAGCCCTTTTCAACGAATTGGCGATTAGAGTATGTATGTATACATAGGGTTTAAAAATATATACATGACTCATCAACAGGAATGTCATTAATAAATGCTCTTTGGCGAACTTGGAGTTCAGAGCTAGTGAGCTACACATTAAAAAAATCACATTTCTATTTTCTGAAGCGTTCGTACACGTGATCCTGACTCTGATTAGTTCTTACTGATATCATAATACACTGAAAAGTAATAGAGTCAAAGATCAGAATATAATTTTGGGCCGGGGGTGGCCCGTGGCCCACAGCCCCACACTCTCAGCCTCACAGGGCACAGGCGGCAGGCCCAGGTGGGTGAAGACTTTCAGTGATGCGATGCCGGAAGAACGAATAGTAGACACTTCTAGTCAATACTACTCTGAGATATTTATTAGTAGACATTTTTCCTACGATGTATCATACTACAACAGATGGTAGACACTTTACAACTTTTATGCTATGATAGATGGTAGACACATTAATAGATGGTAGACACTAGACTTTACTACTTGAAATTGCCAACACTCGGCAATTTATGAGAGACTACAGTAGTAGGCGTATTTCTATATACGTTAATAACGTTTTACGTCGTCACTCCGCGAGTAATTTGGGACTTGTTCTCAAATTAATACAAGTATAGGTGGGTCAGCCTGAGAGAACGTAAGAGTATTTTGAGACTCCTTCTCAGATTATTACATTTATAGAATACGGGCCACCGGCTAGCCGAGAGCCGAGGTCCGAGACTGAGTGTGGTAACAAAGAATATGATATATCTATTTCTAGAAAATATATAATTGAGTGTTGAAGTGTTCTGCATAAGGTTTCTCATACTGATCAAATGAGCTTTTACCCTGGCCAACCCAAGTGGTTGAACACTAGTAAATACAAACACCATCAGTATATAACTCAGGGTGAGATCATAAATAAATTCATTCGAATGCACCATACTTTAGATACATTTGCACTTTATTTAAAGTCTACTACATTGCACTCTAACAATTTAATATTAATACTTCTAATTAGTGGACATCAATAGTAGACACTTGACACTTTACTACTGAATAGTAGACACTTCACTACTGAATAATCTACTGAATAATAGACACTTAACTACTAAATGGTAAACATAAATAGTAGGCACTTTACTACTACATAGTAGTCATGAATGATATACGCTTAACTACTACTATATAGTAGACATAAATAGAAAGCACTTAACTACTAAATAGTAAATATTTTACTACTAAATAGTAGACAAAATAGTAGGCACTTTACTAATAAATAGTATACATTTTACTACTACCTAGTAGCGAGACATACGGAGGTTCTTTGGCAACAAATCCAGATTGAATGAATATTTACTTTGCAGTGCAGAAAACATATTGCATATATTGGTCTATAGTCATAGCCTGTGGCCGCCATCAGGTAGAATGTTTGTCGTGTATAAGAAGTATTCGCTTATCAATTCAACCATATTTCCAAGCAAATCATATTGAACATCCGTCGAATCAAGTTATTTTTTGTTTTCCTTGTTTAGCATTTCGGTACCATTATTTGTAGAAATACGGCCTCCGGTCAGTCTGAAATATCAAGATCAATTGAGATAATACATTGGTTTTTATTTGTTTTTTAAATAATTTAATACAAGCTCTTTTTCCAATATTTCCAAAGTGTTCTAAATTCACTTTGATGGCTCCAATAGCCTGAGATTTGGTATGACTCATCTACTTGGACCTATTTGAGACATTAGTAGATGTAGGATATTATAAACTAAATTTTATAATCTCCGAACTACTACTTATAGATTTTGGTCCTCCCGCCAATCTCCAAAATCCAATAAGTCTTTTTTTTTTTTTTTTTAACTTTTCTTCAGATGGAACTATATTTATATCAGCTAATGTATTAACGTGACTTACGTTATTATGTCTATTTACAAATTAGGCAAGTGGTCATGAACACTTAGTACTTCTAGTGAAAATTATTCAATAAAGAACAGCTAGAGGTACGCCCTGTGTGATCGAGGATATTTAGGCTCTTAACAAGAGGCAGTCCCGATCATTCTTACACAAGCTACCACTGCTAAATCCTAACTGACTAAATTGTATTTTAGATTAATAAAGTTTGAAACCTAGTAATCAGTTATTTAGTAGTTACAGTAGTGTACTGCTTCTAGACTGTCTAACATCGATTTACTATCCAGCAAATACTATGGCTAAGGGTACTTCTAAAGGCAAGGGAGCCGCTAGCTCTAAGCCTGCTAAGCCTGCCGAGGCTCCTGAGGTCCCTGTGGAAACACCTAGCCTGTCTGGAGTTGAGCTTGCCGAGGAAACTGTTGGGGAAGCCAATTCTGAGGTTGGTACAGAGAATTATTCTGAGGATGTAAACTTCGAAGGAAATTACTAGGTTTCAAACTATATTAAACTAAAATACAATTTAGTGAAATATTGGAAAAAGAGCTTGTACTAAATTATTTAAAATACAAATAAAAACCAATGTAATATCTCAATTGATCTTGATATTTCAGACTGACCGGAGGCCGTATTTCTACATAGCCCCCAGTAGCTTTTAGAACTACGAACGTACGTTAAGATACGATCTAGTTGGTAAAGCGAAACCCAAAGTAAAAACGGTTTCGGTCATGACTTATCGAGTAAGTATGTGCCTATATGTACGAGTTCAAGACTCATGTTGTACTCTATGTCGTTTAGTATTTGGTCCAGTAACCATTTCCGATGTAGGCGCCTTACGTTTGTTATTTGGTAAGGTAATAGCCAAAGGCTGTTCTTCATTAGTAAGTAAGTTTGAACAATTTTCTGCACTGTTGGTAAGCAGATCAGAAAGTTTAGTCACGTAGGAAGTAGGTGGCAAATAGAGAATTTCAGATCCGTCAGGGTTTGTAGTCACCTGAGGAAACCCTTTTCGTTTATCTCGTGTGTTCTTATGTAAACGCTTATTCCATTTCTTATTAAAGATACGAAGAAAGTCGCGAGATTCACGAAATGCATCGGAGGTTAGCCAAGCTACTGTCCCATCTATGAAACGGGTCTTGTAGTAAGTGTAACCGTCTTCGGATGTTTTGTCAATTATATCTTTGACTTGTGACTCCATAACTGGTACATCAGAATCAAATGAGCAAGCGAATGAGAGTTCGGAGGTAGGGATACGGTGAGTGCCTAGATTGGTTGCGCTAGTACCATTAATGTTATTCACTTCGTATGTATCACTCTTCTCATCATGGTAGGGAAATAACAAAAGGTCCTATCGTCTTAGAAGAGAGTTCGGTAACGTTGGCGTTTCGATTTATAATGTTAACGTAATCGCCGACTTTGAACTGAACAATGTTCTTAGTGTTATTCCATCAGTCATACGCTTTAAGTAGAACGCGATTTTTGTGCTCGAGTAAACAGGGGTAAACAACGTTCTGCATATGCTCGATCTTTTGTAGCCACGGGGTAGCGTGTTTCTCGGGCGCAGTCTTATCAAATGTTGCTTGTAATTCACTATAGCGGCCAAAGAAATAGTGAAACGGGAGTGTTCCAGTTTGAGGATTCATGCAGTTATTCATTTGAGTCTGAACCCATTTCAAATGATAAGGCCACATATCCTCAAAGTCGTCTAGTGCGGTACGCAAGAGTTTCTTAAGTTCTCTATGACGTGTCTCATTTGCACCCTGCGTTTGAGGTTTGTAAGGAACACCACGCCTATGGGTCATGCCTGATACGAGTATAAGTGCCTCCATTACGTCGGTACAAAACTCACTACCGTTATCAGAACATAGTACTCGGGGAAACCGAAGTCATTAAAGACGTGATAGCATAATTCTGCCACTGTTTGTGGACGTTTGTTCGGTATTGCATAAAGCAAGTTATAGCCCGAAGCCACACATAAGAAATGACAGATATATACATCGCCAGTATGTTTGGATCGCGGGAGTTTAACCAAATCGACTATGACTCGGCGCATCGGTTGGTCTTCTGTCACACTTTTTAGGGGTGCCCAACCGTATCGCTTGATCTGGTTCTTTTCACAATCAGTACAGCGTCGGTATACTTCACGTATGGTTTCTTTCAGCGCCGGGTGATCAAGCCCTGCACGAATAGCCATTTTATAAGTATGCTCATATGCTCGATGCGTTAAATTATGTATAATTTTAACTCTACTTTCGAGCTCCTCTAAGTCAGTGAGATTCTGCGTAACGCTGGCTGGATGAACCATAGTCCTGTTGGAAAGGGCAACCTCAGTATCAGGAGGGGTAGACTCCTGAGATACATAATTGACAACATTAGATTGTTGAAGTATCTTCTTCAGTTGTTTCGCAACTCCTGGCTGTTCTTTAAGCAGCGCTTTAAGTAGTTGAGTGCGAGCTTCAGGTTCTCTTAGAGTTTTGAGTCTTTGATCCATGGCCTTAGCTAGTTCCATGTTTTTACGATCTAATGCCGTTTCAATCGGCATTACCTCGACTGCAATCTTGTTGGGTGCATGTGTTGTACGAGTCTTGAGCTTTTGTTCAAACTCTTTAGACTCCTCTAGTTTAGCTAAGAATTCGGTTGAGGGTTTCCACTTAGTGGTACGACAGGTCCGCAAATAGTTCCATCATAACAAGTTGGAAGAAAGAAGGTAACATGTGTAAGCCTTCAGGTGCACCTTCAAACTGGTACTTCTTACCTTGCCAAGTAAAGGAAAAGTATTTCCTATGAGGCTCATATATCTGTAGTTGATGGAATGCAGCTTTTAAGTCTATCTTGGAAAAGATAGTCGCACCCTCCATTTTGCGTAGTATCTCGCTTATCTTAGGTAAGGGAAAACTATGTTGCGGAATTAGTTTGTTGATTGGCGACAGGTCTAGTACTACTCTTGTTTTACTAAACGTTCCATCAGATTTATATTGATCGACCGCTAAGAGAGCTAAGTTAACTGGGGTTGCATCATAATTGATTTCAATTAGACCCTGTTTTAACCAATCTTCGATTTGGGTTTTGACAACGTCTTTGTGTCTCCAACTCACGTAGTTATGTGAAGGACACTTTAACTTAGAGAAGTCGACGTTTGTTAAGTCAAGTCTAACGTACCCATTAGAGAACTTAAACATACACCAGTCAGTTATTGCAATCTTCCTGTTTTGTATAATTAAGTCCATAATTATATCGGTGAAGTGCGGAATCATATCCTTTGCTTCACCTTCCGGAGGTTTAGGTATCTTTAACATATTATCATCTGACTGATCTTTATTCGGGTCTAGCCCATTAGGCAGACCAGTGAGTGTTTGAGTGTTATACCTAAACTGAGAAGATCAGTCATACCTATAATTAAATCGTATTTCTGAGACATGTCAGTAACGATTAGATGAGTCTTCACTTCTCTTCTATCTGACAGCATTATGTGTGCATAGTCAATGGCTTGTTCGCAAGTAGTAACTTTGCCATTTCCCAAGATTAAATCAGTTGTTTCGTTATGGACAGCCATATCTGTAGCGTAGGCTACTCGGCGTGAGATAGCAGAGACTTCAGCCCCTGGATCAAATAGTGCCATAACTTTTTCTCCATTTACGAAAACTGCTTGAAAGATACGTTCATCTCCTTTGGTATGGATATTATTGAACATTTTCTCATAATCTTGCTCTAGTGCACACATATGGTACTGTCAGTGCTTAACTTGGACATCCGGTAAGTCCTTACAATCCTCTTTGTGCCAACCGTTAGTACCCTTGCAAGTAGCACACTCTTTCATATAGTGTCCAAAATCTGGCTTGCCTGGTGCACACTTAACAGGGTCGTGTCTACCATTCCACTTGCCATTACGTTTTGTGAGGTTGTAACCACACTTCTTGCAAGGCGCTCTCACCTTCTTATCACCTTTCGGTTCGGTAGAAGAAGAGCCAGTACCCCCTCCAGTAGTAGTGCGAGGTTTCTTAGTACTACGCGCAGTATTAGTCTCTACTGCGTTTCGCTTAGTGGGCTGGGTGTAGCTCGTGGTACTAAGTACTCTAGTAGAGGAATTAGTATGCTTGTGTACTATCTTCTCAAAGACAGACCAAGGCATAGATCGCAAATCACCATAGGCGATGATGTCATCATTGACTTTCTTAAAGAGGTTAGCTCCCAGTCTCCATCATCTGACAAATTAATAAATATTCGCCAGTATAGGTACGACCACCCATCCGAGTATTCATATGTGTCATATGAGCTAGAGCACCTCGAATAGTGGTATCGTTCGCAAAGAACTTGCGAGACTCTAGAAGTTCACGGTCACGTGCATCTTCAAAAAAGGTGTTAAGTATATTATCACGCAACTGGTGCCAGGGTAGGGCTTTCCAGTTGGGCTCATGAGCCTTCAAGATAGTTCGCCATTCACCTGGCTCACAGAAATGAATAAAGGCATTCATCATCTGCTTATCCTTAAGGCTGGCAGACTCCTTAAGTTGGTCGAAGGCCTTCAGTGTCTCCACTGTACTCTCATTAGTAGAGAAATCGACCTCAGCCTGCGCGTTACCTAGCTGCTTTATAAAGCTTCAAGATGGTGTCTATTTCCTATCTCTTGTAATCGATTAGCCTGAGACGAGTATGTCTGGTTCTCACTTCCTCATCCTCAGGATTAGAGCGGGAACTCTCTAACGAGGTACTGGTGTAGCGATTGCCAAAATCGTGATTACCAGGGTTAGTTGGCAAATGAGGGTCGATATTACGAGGATGGTAAGCCTCATCGAGTTCCATACGGTCATATCCTCTGACAGGGTTAGATTTGTCAAGAGGATGGTCAATGGTAGCATCAGAGCTATAGAGATTGAATTTTGAAACATTTCCTCTCTCACCAGTGGTAACTGGCTTAGAAGTAAACATACTGGCTGGTAAACCAGTAGGTCTCGGGTTTGAAACTGGGCCCGAATTTTTCTTCTTCTTCGGTATAGGAAGAATATCAGCCAAGTGGGACACGATAGAGGGGTCCACAACTGCTGCTGCCGCTAGCTCCTTCAAGAGCGCTTCAGTGCGGTTCAGTTGGCGTCGAGATTGAGAGGATCCAACCACTCGTTGTCGAGTTATGGCGTTCTCAGCTTTGGCCCCAAGATTTGAGCTGGATGGAATGGCTTCTCCATCGATGGCGAACAACACATGCACCCAACAAGATTGCAGTCGAGGTAATGCCGATTGAAACGGCATTAGATCGTAAAAACATGGAACTAGCTAAGGCCATGGATCAAAGACTCAAAACTCTAAGAGAACCTGAAGCTCGCACTCAACTACTTAAAGCGCTGCTTAAAGAACAGCCAGGAGTTGCGAAACAACTGAAGAAGATACTTCAACAATCTAATGTTGTCAATTATGTATCTCAGGAGTCTACCCCTCCTGATACTGAGGTTGCCCTTTCCAACAGGACTATGGTTCATCCAGCCAGCGTTACGCAGAATCTCACTGACTTAGAGGAGCTCGAAAGTAGAGTTAAAATTATACATAATTTAACGCATCGAGCATATGAGCATACTTATAAAATGGCTATTCGTGCAGGGCTTGATCACCCGGCGCTGAAAGAAACCATACGTGAAGTATACCGACGCTGTACTGATTGTGAAAAGAACCAGATCAAGCGATACGGTTGGGCACCCCTAAAAAGTGTGACAGAAGACCAACCGATGCGCCGAGTCATAGTCGATTTGGTTAAACTCCCGCGATCCAAACATACTGGCGATGTATATATCTGTCATTTCTTATGTGTGGCTTCGGGCTATAACTTGCTTTATGCAATACCGAACAAACGTCCACAAACAGTGGCAGAATTATGCTATCACGTCTTTAATGACTTCGGTTTCCCCCGAGTACTATGTTCTGATAACGGTAGTGAGTTTTGTACCGACGTAATGGAGGCACTTATACTCGTATCAGGCATGACCCATAGGCGTGGTGTTCCTTACAAACCTCAAACGCAGGGTGCAAATGAGACACGTCATAGAGAACTTAAGAAACTCTTGCGTACCGCACTAGACGACTTTGAGGATATGTGGCCTTATCATTTGAAATGGGTTCAGACTCAAATGAATAACTGCATGAATCCTCAAACTGGAACACTCCCGTTTCACTATTTCTTTGGCCGCTATAGTGAATTACAAGCAACATTTGATAAGACTGCGCCCGAGAAACACGCTACCCCGTGGCTACAAAAGATCGAGCATATGCAGAACGTTGTTTACCCCTGTTTACTCGAGCACAAAAATCGCGTTCTACTTAAAGCGTATGACTGATGGAATAACACTAAGAACATTGTTCAGTTCAAAGTCGGCGATTACGTTAACATTATAAATCGAAACGCCAACGTTACCGAACTCTCTTCTAAGACGATAGGACCTTTTGTTATTTCCCTACCATGATGAGAAGAGTGATACATACGAAGTGAATAACATTAATGGTACTAGCGCAACCAATCTAGGCACTCACCGTATCCCTACCTCCGAACTCTCATTCGCTTGCTCATTTGATTCTGATGTACCAGTTATGGAGTCACAAGTCAAAGATATAATTGACAAAACATCCGAAGACGGTTACACTTACTACAAGACCCGTTTCATAGATGGGACAGTAGCTTGGCTAACCTCCGATGCATTTCGTGAATCTCGCGACTTTCTTCGTATCTTTAATAAGAAATGGAATAAGCGTTTACATAAGAACACACGAGATAAACGAAAAGGGTTTCCTCAGGTGACTACAAACCCTGACGGATCTGAAATTCTCTATTTGCCACCTACTTCCTACGTGACTAAACTTTCTGATCTGCTTACCAACAGTGCAGAAAATTGTTCAAACTTACTTACTAATGAAGAACAGCCTTTGGCTATTACCTAACCAAATAACAAACGTAAGGCGCCTACATCGGAAATGGTTACTGGACCAAATACTAAACGACATAGAGTATAACATGAGTCTTGAACTCGTACATATAGGCACATACTTACTCGATAAGTCATGACCGAAACCGTTTTTACTTTGGGTTTCGCTTTACCAACTAGATCGTATCTTAACGTACGTTCGTAGTTCTAAAAGCTACTGGGGGCTATGTAGAAATACGGCCTCCGGTCAGTCTAAAATATCAAGATCAATTGAGATAATACATTGGTTTTTATTTGTATTTTAAATAATTTAGTACAAGCTCTTTTTCCAATATTTCCAAAGTGTTCTAGGTTTCAAACTATATTAATCTAAAATACAATTTAGTCAGTTAGGATTTAGCAGTGGTAGCTTGTGTAAGAATGATCGGGACTGCCTCTTGTTAAGAGCCTAAATATCCTCGATCACACAGGGCGTACCTCTAGCTGTTCTCTATTGAATAATTTTCACTAGAAGCACAAGTAAATCTACCACTCTTATCCACGGGCGAACACGACCAAACAGGCTTACTCAAAAAGGTACGCACATGTTTGGATTTACGTGAAGTAAACTACCAATATGAACAAGATAAGTTTGTATTGCCGAAAATAAAGAAGTACTACACAACCTTCAAGGATCTAAGTTCTTCTCGAAGCTTGACCTCACAGAAGGCTTCCATCACTTCTCAGTGCATGAGAACAGTAGACACGTCTTCACATTCTCGTGGAGAGGGGCACAATACTCGTTCAAATCAGCATCATTTGGGTTGCACTCCTTGACGGCACAGTTCCAACGAGTCATGGCCGACCTTCTAATAGACATAGAAAGGGTACAGGTATATGTAGACGACATAGTCATCGCCAGTCTCACAGAAGAAGCACATCGTAAAACAGTCAGAGAAGCAATTAAGCGTTTAAATGCTGCAAATTTCAGGCTGAACCATAACAAATGTGCATTTGCAGTGAAAACAGTCAATATACTCGGCGTGAAAGTAACCACAGACGGCCTCAAAGCTGATCCTGAGAAACAGAAACGTATGATTGACTGGCCACTACCAAGAACAAAACGTGATCTGCACAAAGCAGTAGGCTTAGCCAACTACATGCGAGATCACATACCTCAGTTCGCACATATCACAAAACACTTCAGACCCTTAATGAAGGGGAAGATGAACCAACCCATAGAGAACTTGTGGACTCCAAAACTGAAGAAGAAGTGGGAAGAACTGAAAGATGCAATAGCATGCTCAGCTACTCTCGCCTATCCGGTAGATGGAGTGCCATTTCACATCATGAATGATGCCAGTGACTATGGCATTGGGGGTGTCTGTTCCAAGTCATAGACGGAGTCAGAAGAAATACATTATATTTCTCTAAAGGCTTGAATTCAGCACAACAGATGTATGGTACTAACACCAAAAAACTGTTAGCACTGGTCTACAGCTTAGAACATTTTTCTGAGTATATTAAAGGCGGTGACATAACACTTTGGACAGACCATAAGGCTCTTGCCAAATGAACTCGCAACAAACGTTGTACCCCATGTTAGCGAGATGTATAGCTAAAACCTTCCATCACCACTTCACAATCATACATGTACCAGGAGAAGACAACAAAATTGCGGACATGCTCTCGAGATTACACAATGGCGCATTGAATGAGACAACAATGAATGAAGCCAACAAATATACACACAATGGTCAAGAATACACTGACCTGGAAACAAACATGCCTATCACGGTGTCAGCTATAGACTGGAAACTACATCCACGATTTTATATTGAAGCAGAACGTAGGTTTGGTAAATTCACAGTAGACTTGTTTGTGGCGGCACACAATGCACAAACAGACAAGAACTACACTCGAGAACAAAATGCACTACCTCAGAACAAACCCATGGGCAAACCCACCTTGGGATCTCATACCTGAAGTACTCGACAAAGTCATAGAGAAAGCGACGATTATCACTATATGTGTACCGTACTTCCCTAATGCAATCTGGTTTCTCACTTTCCTTTCTCTCATGGAAATGGACCCTATGCTGGTTGAAAACACAAACAACACGTTCCTCAATGAAGGCTCGAAAGCATGCGGTAAAACGCCATGGGGAACCACTATAGGGATAATATTATTTATTTCAAAAATGACAAGTATTTATGTTACAATGTATGAACATATGGTATGGCTCTCATAGTCGCTATAGTGGTTCAGGAAAGATTGATGGGAAGAAGTGGTCAGTAAATTCCCGTTTGAAGCTTGGGCCAAGTGAGTCGACAATGGAAGATATGCGCTGAGTCAATTCGGGCCGGTGTTGACAAAACACTGTTACTATCGAATGTTCCATATATTCGCTTGCTGACCTACTAAGTAGAGTACCCACCTCTGTGGTACGGATCGGGTCTGCGTCGTGTAGTGCCGCGGAATGGGTTAGTGTAGAATATGAAATACCGAGAAGGACCAGGTTATTCGTCATAATCCGGTCGAGGAGCGAGGATGGGGCTAAGCCAACGCCGCACCAGACCACGGATGAATTTGGTATGTGTTGGCTGGCCTGGATTGGAAGTATCATAGGCGGAACCAACAAGCGCGATGATTTCGTTTGAACCGAAATTTGGAAGTAGCACTTCAACAGCGTGATTAGCCGGGGTATGGGGAACATCTGTTGATGTGTCAGGGACGGGTGAGGGTATGGTGGTTCTTTAGCATGCTGGAGAAAAGATCCAAGGTGTTCGTAGAGGGTCCAGATACCGTGGAAGTCGTTGCACTCCTGTAATTGCTGAAGGAGGTCAGGGCCAATGGGCGGCAGTTTTGGACCTACCAGGATGCGTCGAATCAGTTGTTGGATGCAGATAAAATGGCTGGTAGTGAACTTGTGGCTACCGGGGCAGACAGGGCAGAGACAGCCGTTGGTGCGGTAGTCGAGCAATGTGAACATTTAGGTATTCGTTACAATCATAGCACAGAGCCGAATTGGTGTAGACTCGAAACAGCGATTGAAACTGTCGTGTCTGGCTGTGTCTCGGTTTGAGGTTGGTTTACCCATACCCAGTTTGGTAGTAGTATTGGCGCCGGGCCATTGCCGCGATCTCCTTGTTAGACCAACGTTTTGTTGAGTTCTTCCTGATGTTATCACAGCGTTGGCGGAGGGCTACATGGTCAGGTGTACGCCCGCCCGTGGTTTTGTGTACAGTTTTCAGGTGAGCATAGATACTGTACGGGAAGCGCAGTGATGGTTTGTCATGGGCCCAGGTGGGTTGCGTCAGAGGGGTAAGTGGATTTGTGCTGGTCATTGAGTCGAGTTGTATTCCCAGGCAACCTCCGAGGTAGTCCGCGAATGGTCGCGCGGGGAGCTGGCCGCAAAAGTGAAGTAAGTTTGTTTGATGTTTGGGAAACCGAGGGTATTTAGTGCCCGTGATAATGGCTGCTGCTTGGATGAGTACTGAGTTAAAGCGCTCGAACAGGGAGTCCAACGCATCCTTCCATATAGGCGGAGCCCAGGCAATAATGTTCAGCCCATATGTAGCCGAGGATGGGATGAATGTTTTGAACATCACCAGTCGGTTGCGGGCGTGTCGCCAGCTGAAGCCATGGAAGTCATAAGCGCGGAAAGAGGCGATACCCAGTGACAATGCTGCAACCAGGGATTCCATATGTCTGGCGAGGTTGATTCCTGGTACTCCGTAAGAGAGTGGGGACCCCAGTTATTTGGAGTGTTTCGGTTCGGTATGTGTGGGCGCCATCTTCAGGGGGAGGTAACGTGTGTTCCAAGGTGCGTCCGCAAGCATCGGCGTGATAAGCTCACCATTTATACGGAGGGTTGGCGCCGCGTGTCGCAAATCGGTAGATCGTACTCGGGGTTTAATGACACCCTGTTCAAGGCCAGATTTGCGTCCCCACACATCAATGTCATCTAAGAAGGGTTGGAGCGAAACCGATCGAGGGGCTTGGATTCGTATGTCATCGACAAATAAATAAGAGCGGAGGAGCTTGGGCCGAAATTGTGCTAGCGTGACAGCTAAGGAATCCATGTAGATAGTAAAGAGTTGGGGGGGGCCAGTTGGGGCAAGCCTTGTAGGATGCCATTCGTTCTATGGAATAGAGACGAGAGCGTGCCGCGGTATGTCACTCGGGTAGGGACCCTCCCAAACAGCGCGCGGAGGCAGTTGATCCAGTGTTCGGGCATTCCAGCGTGGCGCAGAAGTACCCATAGGCGTGGGAGAGCGACCTTGTCGTATGCCTGGTTATGTCCAGACAGACGTCGTTCCACTTCTCTTCTGACTGTGTCTCAGATTCCATGGCGGCAAGTGCTTGGGTATGACAGGAGTACCGTGATTTGAAGCCAGCTTGGGTAGCATGGGTAGCAGAGCCGGGGTGGCTCGTAATCAGATTAAGAAACCACTTTTCAAAGATGCGTCGGACTATTTGCGTAAGCGTGATGGGGCGAAAGTCGGCGGCGGAGGTGATAGCTGTATTGGCTTTCATTGGGTGCGCTGTCAGGAGGCTGCAGTTCAGGGCTGCAGGGAAGGTACCCGCCTTCAGTAGCTCAGTGAATGCTTCGGCAAGGAGTCTAATCAGTGGGCTATTGGCGTCGGGGCGTCCTAATGTCCGGCGTTCGAATGTGGATTCCGTCGGGGCCAGGTCCCTTATTGGGATAGCGTAGTATTGCCTCCATTACATCGTCGGGGCGTATGGTGGAAGTGACATCAGGAGAGGGTTCGGTATCCGGTGGAACCACGTACGGGTTTGTAGAGTTGAATAGGGCCTCAAAGTAGCCAGCGAGGGTAGCGCCTGTATCATCGGTACCCGGTATGCAGGGTTGGCGCGGAGACCGTCGTTGGTACGCAATATCTTTGAACATTTGAGCATTGCTTTGGGCGGTTAGACGTGGGCGGAATGAGTGGTTTGGCAGCCGCTGAACCCAGGGTCTGTTTAAGTCATAATAGAACCCTCCAAAGATTTGTGGGTTAGTGGCATAGCGCCAGATGCGGTCGAGAATCCGTAGCAGCCCTTCCGCTGGTCCATGTAAAGTGAGATACGACCGTAGCAGGTTCTGATGCGCCCGGATTTCGGCTCGGAATAGTCGCGCGCGAGATTTGTTGCGTAGGTGATACAGTCGATGGCGATATCGGCTATATCCATGAGAGGGGAGACGTTGGTCCGGAGGCGGCGGCATTACTGGCATTTGTTGGGGCCGATTGATTTGATTCGTGGGAAATATCTGGAGATCGAGTCCAAAGGTGTGGTCACCACAGATACCGTAGTCCGTCAGCTTATAAGTTTGGAGGGAGGCGGGGGTGGTAGGTCGATGATACGCATGTTCTGTACCAGTTGAGCCGCCAGCATAGAGGTAGTCCAAGTGCCACGTATTACGCAGAGTAGTCTCAATCGTTTTCATACGTAGTCCGTGATTTGTAGATGCGTGGCCATACTTCCGGGCTTTGAAGTTGAAATCTCCCCACACGACATCTGGTTGGAAACCGCTGATCTCGGGGGGATTCATGTATCGTCTGATGTCTTCTTCAGTAAGTGATTTGAGTGGAAAGTAGAACCCGGCCATATGAACGCCAAAGCACATAAAAAACACCGCGTACGGTGAAGAGTGTACAAGTTGAAAATTTGATGGGTGGTGCTTGGACAAGATACCAATACCACAGTGTGAAGGGTGTAAGATATTATGCCGTGTAGTGTGATGTAGTATATGATAGCGTGTGTTCGAGCGTATATGATTAAGAAATGTGGTATTATGCCATGTTTCAACCACACACATAATGTATGTGCTGCGTTGTCCATGTTAAGTCCTTGTGGGTTGAAGAGCGTCATCCTCATTGATCCTAACATTGTTCATCATCGGTCAATACTACTGGGCTCTCTTCTTTAACGATGTCAGCCATTTCTATATATTTGCCTGTCGTCGAAGAGTCTGTCGTGGAAAGCTGAGGCTGCGTATTGCTATCCATCGTGTCGGATGATTGTGTCGGGAAGATCGTTGGTATATGAAGTCGTCTGGATTTCGCACTCGCTGATTCTTTAGCGTTTGCCGGGATTCGCGGGTTTGGTGAGAAGAGGTTTGCATCATGCTTTTCTTGGTAAGCCTTCTGGAGACGATCCGCGGTAGAGTAGAGGATGTCTGTGTTAGTGGAGTTGACATGTGGGCTCAGTAGTTCATCCATGCTGCGGGCAAGAATTTTTGGCGCACGTTCATGTGTGCAGCGGGCCTCCCGCTTGGTGCGGAGATAGTGGATTAAAGCTGCCTTCGTAGCGTCGGGATGTTGTTGGGAGCGGGGGTCTCAAAAATTGGACCAAAGTCTCCATACTTCGAACAAAAAGCAGCGCACACAGCAGTTAACATAGCTGCACAACAAGATGGTCATGCAAAGGCAACAGAGCAAAACACAGCGACATACTGGGATAAAATAGCTCTGATTGCACAATACCACAATATAGACCATTATACAGCCGAAGAAACAGTGGACAAACTTGAGCAAGACGGCCACAACTGGGCCGCGCACACAGAACACGCAACAAAGTACGTGGACGCATGCACACCGTGCCTACAAAATAAAATATATAAACGTGGATATCATCCACTCCAGTCAATATCAGATGCATTTCCAGGTGATTAAATACAAGTGGATACAATAGGTTCACTACTAGACTCGAACAGAGGCAACACGTACATACTTGTATGGTTGGACATAAACTCCTCGTATGTCATACTGCGAGCTATGATGGACAAGTCAGCGGCCACAGTCGCACGCACACTAGTCCCAATCATGTGTGAACACGGATTCCCACAATTCTTGCAAACAGACCAAGGCACTGAGTATGTGAACAAAGTACTCGAAAAGGTCATCAAATAGGCACCTATGGAACACCTAGTGTCAAGACCATATCACCCAAAGTACTGGGAGCAAACGAACGATCACATAGAGATCTATTGCCACTCCTTAGGAATTTCGTAAAACAGAACTCAGGAAACTGGTGTTTACGACTACCATTCGTACAAATGGGACACAACCTACGCACATCAAGAAAACACAAATCACCAAGATTCAATGTGTACTTTGAGCGTAGACAGAACCAGCTGACTGACTACAATGAAGTAGTGACAGCACCTGGCACATCAGAGTCATGGCAAGCCAGACTCGACGACATACACGAGGTGATCAAACCCTCACTGAACAGTAATGCAGCACAATATCAAGAAAAGATGCGTGCAGCATATGACCAAAAATACCAGAAGATGTACATAAACTTCGACGAAAGGGGACATTGTTATGATCCGCCAACAAGGAGAGATGAATAAATTAATCAATCCTCACGGCGGTCCATACAAGATAGTAATCAAGGAGGGCAACGGGTATTTTATCTGTAACCTTGATAGGACTAAGGCCCCTGAGTACTCAAAATCGGTCAACGATGAACTGATAGGCTTGCACAAAGCAGCCAACCCAGAAGAAGCATTCGTACCCAATGGTGCCATACCACAGGAAGAAGAGTCACAATTTGAAAAAATCATTGACTCCAAACCTTCAGAACGGGGTAAGGCTTCCTTCGACTATTTTTTGCAATGGCCAAATGGTGAACGCACATGGACTCATGGGTCAGAGATACTAAATGCGGACGTTCTTACACAATTCCGACAGCGCAAGCGCCGCAAACGACGTCAGAAAAAACAAACACCGACAAGCGACAACGCACGGTCGGCAGACAACAGAAAGCGCACGAAGCGGGGGGCTTAGACAGTCTCACTGACATCAACGAACACCCAACACTTGCCTTGTAGCATGCTCTGCCTACATACCAGAGGGATAAGGACCACAGTCTCGGTTTAAGACTCAATGTCGAGGAAGCCTCCCAGAGCCGCGTCTTCAGGACTCGTGCACAGGTCGAGACGGACTCCAGCGAACGGGGTGCGATACATAAGTTAGTATAATAAGGAATAATAATAAGTAAGTATAGATAATGATGGCAGGTTATTCACCTTATCCCTTTCGGGGGGTCAAGTTTTTCCCTGTACAAAAACATCAACCTCAGACTATAGTACCAAATGTCACTTTACACTCCTAGCGAGCTACACAGCGCAAAGTTAGGGGCTGTAGCATTTGGGTACCATTATTGGCATATTGTCAGATTTCAGATTCCCGAAATCTCAGGATTCTCAAATCCTGAGTTTCAGGTTTCTGACCCAATTACTGATATTGGAGTCATCAGGAATATGGCGGGGCACTTGAACAAATATCCAAGAGCCGCGTGCGAGAGAAACACTCAAGTGAAAATATAAGTCTAGTGAATTATGAGAATTCTAAAGTTCACAATAAAGACTCAAGACGAATCTCTTCACCTGGGACTTAACCCAGCTGAGAGATTCGTACTTGAAAAGAGGTCTATTGTTTCCTTTGGTCGTATCTTTATCAGTACTCTCAAACTCTACACTTAAAATGTGATATATATATTTAAATATAAGATGTTGTTGTATTTGTCATTTTATATGTAATAATACATATATATATACATACTTACATACACACACACACACACACACACACACACACGCATACATATATATATATATTAATGATATATAGAACTATGTCATTTTCTATTTAATTATATATATATATATATATATATAATGTATATGGCCTTGTACTACCATTCCTTTCACAGATAGATATATTTAAATCTATGTATGAGTTTGCTATTATATATGCGCAACTGCTGCAGCCATCCTGCCAATCCATACTACAGTCATATGTGGGTTTCTTTCCCACCAAACCCAGGAATACGCGCAAACTGTCGCTTTCAGCTCGCGACAATACCGTACGCTTCAGAAGGGCGACTATGTTGGTAGGAATCCGGTGATGGCATTGACATCAGCGGCCCAGGATTAACAATCGCCTTCAGGAAAGTAGGCTTATCTAATACATATATATATACATACTTACACACACACACACACACACACACACATACACATACATATATACACACACACACACACACACACATATATATATATATATATATATATATATATATATATATATATTTTTCAATGATATATAGAACTATGTCATTTTATATTTGATTATATATATATATATATATATATATATATATATATATATATATATATAATGCCTATGTCCTTGTAGTACCATTCCTTTCACAGATAGATATATTTAAATCTATGTATGAGTTTACTATTATATATGCGCAACTGCTGCAGCCATCCTTCTAATCCACACTACAGTCATATGTGGGTTTCTTTCACACCAAACCCAGGAATACGCGCAAACTGTCGTTTTCAGCTCGCGACAATACCTTACGCTGCAGAAGGGCGACCATGTTGGTAGGAATCCGATGGGGGCATTGACATCAGCGGCCCAGGATTAACAATCGCCTTCAGGAAAGTAGGCTTATTCTCATTCAATATGCGGAAGTATCTGTTCAAGTGTCGTTCCTGATCCTCTATAACCTCTGCTGTGAGTTTCAAGCCATCCGCAGTGGTCAGGAGATGGCGCTGCACATGCTTAAGAGCATCTGGGCCTATCTTCTTATCGGACGAAGTCCCAGCAAACTTATTCGCTTGTTTCGTCTCCGACTCGTACTGTGCGATAATGCGTAGTTTGATCTGGCTCACGGCGGCCAGGAATGCAAGTGAATAGTACTTTTCGTATTCTGCACCCTCAAACACATCTTTCAACCTGTACACATCCTGACCTTTAGGATAGACCTATTGGCCTTCTGTAGAGTTTTCGTGCATATGCGAGACCGTGCATATGTTCCAACACCTTCTCCAACAAGGGCTTTACCTCGTATTTGTGTGCCAAGTAGCTGAGATCTGTAGCCAGTCCTAAACGTGCTCGGCAGTAATCGCGGGTTTCAAAGATCTCCCAGAAGTGCCCAGTGTGTGCAACAAACATGTCGACCGGTTTGTCCCTCACACGAAAACCGAAGTCACGGTACGCCCGCATCTTTGCTTCCTCTACTTGAAGCTTGCGCATTTGATTTTTGATAATGATGCTTTCATAATTGCGCTCGGGTAGGTCATCTTTCTGACACTGTAACAGAGCAGTATCTGAAGTAGTATTGAGTTAAATAGACAATTTGAGAAGTTAGCGGCAGGAATAACTTCCATGGGTGTATACACATGGTCGAAATGTGTTGATACGCACCTTGCATTATAACCGTTTTCAGAAAGCATACAGTGAAGTGCTTTTATGTAGTGGATTAATTACAGAAAAATAAACACGTGTGTGTGCGCGCTGATTCAAGTAAACACTCACGAAGCCGGCATCTACAATTCATCTGTGGCGGTATATTGAATATATATATTATATTGAATATATATATATATATATATATATATATATATATATATAATTTAAGCTGCATAGATTGTTAAATTGCTATCCGGAATTGATCGTCAATATTTTCAAAGCCACTTCAATACATATTATCTACTACGTACTGTCGATGTTCGCATCCTGTTTGATAGAAAAATAATAAACTCAAGCATATATTTTCTAGTAGGGCGTAAAGCATTTTTTCAACTCAACTTCGACTTCTGATGGCTTAGCATAGCAAGTTTTACAGCATCATGTATCCTCGGTGTTTGGATCCTTTCCCTCATATAGGGGTATACCGTCTCTTAATTTCGATATGAATTCCATGGCAGCGTCTTCGGGGAGCGTCTCTCTAAGCGAATGTAATAAGCCAGCAAAGGTGTCATCATCATCATCGGGCGCGAAAGACATTGTAATATCTCAACGACCGTTTTTTAAAAAGGTATATATGAGCTGAAAATATGCGTCATAAAAGTATGTCTGCTTGTGTATAGTACTAAATAAATACATACATATATACGTACAAAACTCTGACTTTTTTATATTATATATATATATATATATATATATATATATATATATATATATATATATATATATATATATATATGTATATATATAATCGTGTTTTGTTTTAAAAACAAAGAACAGAAAAAACATAGCCTTCTGAAAATTAGACAGAAAAAAACTTAAAAAAACAGACAAACCAACTATAGCCTTCTGAAAATAAAACGCTAAACTTTGCGAGTCTGTGTTGAAGGATATTTTTGTATGTACATATGTGCATTTACTCTATGCACACAATTATGTATAGCCGATTACATAGGGATCACAAGCAGTAAAGCACAGATTTTGTATATAGGAGTGAGCTGAGAAACGAACATGGCTCTCTTTAGAGACGCTTTGAAGTCAGCAATTATGCATTAGTTTTGCTCCTCTATTAAGTCACATGGCAGACGTTGTGCGCGTTGGACCACGAGCACGTACGCGACACAGTTTTATACACCTTTATTGATCTCAGTAGTAGATGAACAGGTTTATACACCTTTATTGATCTCAGTAATAGGACAGTTCTATACACCTTTACTATGAATATAACGTATTGAATTGGCACAACAATACTTGTTCACACCTCCAAGGACATAAAGGTATCCTGGGCTAATAAAGTACAAGTCTGACTTTATGTTGATGCGTTCACACTGTGATGCACTACCTATTGCAGTAGTCAGAGTATAAAACATGGGTATATTTCAACGTCTTCATATATATATATATATATATATATATTTGCATACATACATACATACATACACACACACACATATATATATATGTATATATATATAAATGTAATACAGATGTATATATATACATCACACCTCACTTCTTCTCGGGATATATAAGGTTCACACATGCACAGACATAGGTTCACGGCCAGAGTGGAATGTCTCGACAATGACAAAATTCAAGAGAAAAGTACTATTGATTGTGTTTATTCTGACAATTCTACTTTCTATATACAACCCCACACACACGCGCATAGTCATAGTGATCCCGCCCGTGCTTATAACTTCTATCTTATCACCGACACTGTCAGATTCCCGGCGATGGCAATAATCAGCTCAATGCGGATATAATTTTAACTTAAATGTGAATATAATCTAAGCGGCTACCTTTTGTTTCTTCGCACTATTCTTTTTCGCACTCGATTTACTAGTTACCGCCGCTTTCTTCACCGATGCCTTGGTCTCCTTGACAACGGGTTCGACAACTGCACTGCCACTCTCGTCACGCCTTCGCTTGGTGGACTTCTTATCGCTGTCGTCAGTAGAAGTCTTCGTTTCTTCTTTGATCTGAATTACATACGGATGCGCGCGATAGAACTAGATTTAGTATGACCAATGTAGTGTTCTTTTACCCAAATAGAGCATATAAACTAAACACAGAACTCGTGCCTGGATGATTGTTACTTCCCACACCTAATATACGACACAGCCTACAAAATTATTATAACTTCAAATATACAGCACACCATGTGTCTATGTGAAAACACGCCTGACTATCAGCGACAGTCTTTTCGAGCTACAAAGAATTAGACCCTCCAGCACGCACAAACAGAACAAGCAACACGCCTGGAATCGACCTTTCTTTCACGCGAACAGCTCATACTTGGGTGACGTCATAAGATTACTTCAGAAACTCTAGTCCTAGAATATAATGTAATCATAGCCCTTCGCAATTCTTAGTCGATCCCCACATGTGCATCCCACCACCATGTACACTACAGACATCCATTGTAAAGTACCTACCCATCTCAGTACAAGGATGACAGGGTCGGCACGCAGTACAATATATAACTTCAACGGATGTCATGAATATACAAACAAACCCATAGTAAGCGAAGATCCTGATCAGTCCAGGCCTAAGCGTACGGTAAGTGAACCACGTCTAAAAACATAGGAGCAAGCATTCAAGCAATCGCCTAGCTGTTTTGAGTCGAGCACAATACAGCTGCATGCTTGCACCAGATACGTGAACCGTACAGAAGCGCAGAACGAACAGTCTATTCGCACACATACATACATACCTCACTAACCAACGCATTGTAAAGGGGAAGGCACACAGAGTTCTGTGTTCGTAAGCCGATGCTCTTGATGTTCTTCCATTTGCCGTCGATCTTTGGAATTGCAGCGTCAACCACCGCCTGTACATTGGCCATGACGTCCTCAGCCGATTGGCCAGTGGTTCCTACCTTGATAGTGCTACACAGTAACAGTAAAAAAACATGCAAGAGATTAGGAGATTAGCAACTGACACCGACTCTGTCCAGAGTGTTGATGTGTGCTCTCGACGCAAATCGGTATACGAACATGTGAACATAGTCTATTCGTATCGAAATGGAACTCCAAAGGTCGTCGTTATTTGCCCATATTACATGAAGGCTTCTCCTTCTATTGAAAGAGAACTCCTTTCGGAGGAGAAATCCTGTGCATAACCGCAAATAATATTGGCAATTCCCAATTTCGAGGCGATTCCTTTAACATATATTGCAGTGTACAATACTAATCGTCAACGACATGATATATCGGAGCTTTTGCAATTGAACAAACAAATTAGTGCCCTCACAAAGACGCAATACTTCCAATCATTACCGTGCATGAAACGAACAGCCACAGATGTCCATAAAATGTCTGGGAAAGAACACACCAACAACAACCATCACTTGCGAATCACACCGATATATATATTGACGCAAGAATGCAGATGTTAGTAGACGTTTTGTACTAATACAATTCCAGTGAAATATTACTTACTCACATGAATGACCGCAGGATAGCAATACGTTTAGGAGGCGATCAGAGAAAGCAGATTGTTCGACAACAGCTCATACAGTTGTAGCGTCATGATTTGGTTCAGAAACTCTAGTCCTAAAAAGGGTGTAATCATAGCCCGTCGAACTATCTCCCCTTACACCACACCTACACAGACAATGTACTTATATATTGATATGTTAGACTCTATATATACTGAAGTTGAAGCTAATGCATCAGCACATTGGATTCATTACAATATACCCAACCACATCACGAGAACATCTATAAAGTCAGATCCACCCATTGACACGCCAAAATTACGCAGCTATACATAACAAATACCCATAATATATATATATATATATGAAGTTATATACATCAAAACCACACAGCTACTTACATGCAATTTCCTAGGCCAACACGCATCTGCGTGCAATCTCGCGCACGCACGATCTCTTTGACCATGTTCTCCTTTCTCAAGTTGACGCCGATAGGCATCCTAAAGAAATCAGTGCATTTGCATTCAAATTATTAGTTGTGTTTCGTAGTGCGTACGTTGTTGAAAATTGATAATAGCGCATTTGGGTTGTAGTCGTGAAGATTCGAAACCCAAGCGCAAGGTATATGCTGTTCACGCTTCGAGTGCACCAGCACCATCTGATCACCTGAAGTGTCCCCATTACTCGTGAAAGGGCGAACGAGCCATGGTTCACTCCATAGTGAGCAGTGTTTGTACCGCTTCGAGACACAACTAAGAGAATACGGTATAGCGTTCTCAAACAGGAGGAAAAAAGAAAGGCCCTACCCCGTTCAGCCTCCAAACATACAATGTAGGCACTAAATATTTACAGTCAAGAACGCTGACGTACATATTTGAGACTCACTTCGCATGAAGTCCACGATCCACACAAATTTGACAAATCGTGCGGAAATAAGGGCGATTAATAAAGAAAGAAAATTTATACTCAAATATAGATTCCTCGATATATATGTACGCGAACGAATCAATTTTTCCGTCTAATCTGAATTATTGCCAAACAAATTTTATGTCATGATGATAGGGGACATATGATTATAATAAACGCACATATCAGGCAATTCAATACCAATGTATACAAGCACATGTAAATATACACATTCACTAGACGTACAATAATCACCACAGGTTCCGTATGAGCATACTTACTTTTTCTTCCCGAAGAAGTACTTGCCCAGCAAGTGCGGCAGACTGGGCATGATGCGGTCATCAGCCATGAATAGATCGTATGAGTCACACAGTGTGCGCTTGCCTTCGTATGTTTTGAACTTGGTTTTTAGCTTGCTTAAACTGACCACCTTGGCCACATTGGGAACCTTCTGCTCGGCCACTTTGTCCTTCCACTCGCGTTCATCGGTTTGGGGGTCCTTCGTAATCAAACAGATTTCGGTCTGTTCGTTGCTGAAGGGATGTGGTACGGGTCTGTGTACAGGAAAGCGATATGTGATTGGTATTATTAGTATCACACACTTGCATGGCCAAATAGATACGAGGAAAAGGATACCCAAGAGCACCTAAGACTTGGCATCGCTCGTGTGGGTATAACGCCCCAGATATCTTCACATGAACACATGTCAAAGAGACGAGTAGATATCAGCAACAGTGTTTAGCGCAAGTGTGCTCAATATTGGTTCTCACAGCTTGCATATGTATATCCATTAACAGGGATGGGTGGAAAATATGACGAATACTTCGGAGATGGTATGTGAGAACGATATAGGCAACACGTTGTAGGGATATTTAAAGCCATGTGCGATTGTGTACGTCGGTAAGTATACAAGATTAATGTATATATTCCAGCAACTAATATAGAGTTTTTTTACATATAATTTCTATAGTGACAGACATTCATAACCAATCAGAGTACTATAAATTTGCTAGCAGATATGTAGACGTTTCTGCCACCGACAACAAATTGTTGCGTGGATATAGATGATACGTCCATTATCAGCGTCAACCATACGTCAATGGACACACATAGGCACTAACAGTTCCAGCAACATGAATGCGTCTACAACTGCATTCGAATATACACAGGAATACTGCGGTATTGAGGTGCTCAGCTCAACGCAATCAATTTCATCACGGACAGACTAGTTGACATGCGTAGAATCTACTTGTATAAGACTGTACTGTGATCGGTATCGCAAATCTGTACATATATTATACGAGCCGATGGCAATGATATACAGGGAGCACACACACATCAGTAAAGCACACTAAAGGTGTGCATACAGGAGGGGGAAGATAGTACACTTAAAGCAGATTAATTGTGTTAAAGTACAGACTGGGAATTGTTGCACTGCTGCTACTTGCGAGACAGACACCAATACCTAATCAGCACATGTGATTTACGTATGTCGATAGAAACGCAAGATGAGAAGGCACAAAGATAGCGATATAAAGCAATAAATTTCTTACTATATGATCAATACACTCATACGGGTTTGATAAGCTGTACCACCACGCACGAGCTTTAAATACGAAAATCGACAGCATTCAGCGAACGCATCAACCCTAAAACTGCGATATACCCGCCTGTCAGCACACACTTACATTTGGATAACTTTCTTCTTGGGGTCGGGAATCTTATCGACAGCAATAAACAGTAGGAATTGCTGATCATCTTGAAGTAGCGTAGAGCTGTTTTCTAGTTGTGCTTTGCTGGCCTTGAGTAGCGCAGGCACTGCCTTTTGCAAGAGTGTTAAATCGATTGACATCTTGTATGTATATGTGTGTATGGCTGTTGCTTTGCGTGTATGTATATGACTGTCGTACTTGAGTGTGTGTGTGTTTGTATTGGCGCTATAGCACTTTCCACTGGGTAAAAGTTACAACAGATTAATCAATATTTATATTTGAAAAGTGTATACTGTGATAATAATATAATCCCCCAGTCCCCAGAGTTTCAAATCACGACTGATATAAAGTTCATGTGCACAATTGTCACGTGTATTTAAAAAAAAATCATTTCAAAAAAACAATAAAAAAAACTTCGGTTCTAATACATTAAAGTTCGGTATTTTAATACTTACCCAAATCGAAAGCAGCAGGATTCAGGAATTTAATTTTTATGCAAAATTGTGATGGAATGCGATAACACGATCCATGAATGTTTATGAACATAGCGTTATAAGTACGGAGACGAGCTATATATGTTGCATGCATTATACATGGCAGTTAATATAGTCTATAAACTAAAGTGTCTAACTACTGTATATTATCCTGTCATATACACAACCCAAAAAAAGGGTATCGTCTAGCGCGCATAATGGGACAAGCCGTACGCATGATGAGATACCATTACATTGGCGATACCCAAGGTCCAATCGATGTGCTGAAGTTTGCAAATACCAAGTTAGTTTGGAAGACCCTGGATGACGGTGTCATGGGAGGGCAAAGTATTACGTGTCTGTCACACACATCCGAAGGGCATTTGTGCTTCGAAGGCGTGATTAATACATCGGGCGGTGGGTTTGCTTCGGCACGTGCAGTATTACCCGAACTATCGGAACAAGCGTTGAACAGCGACAACGAGAGTACAAAGATAGACTATATAGATAAACATAGCATAAAGATACGTTATAAAGGTGATGGGAAGACATTTAAATTAATTATGTCCGCAGGCAATGCTGGTGGACCTTTCGCCCGCAATCCATCGTGGCAGGCTGACATTACCACAAAGAGGGTCGTTGAGCATGACGACGAAAATTCAGCAAACAATCCTACTCCAATGCTTAGTACTTTAGACGGGGGGTCGATCACGAGAGATGGAGATAATACCTATGAGAGTATTGGCGATAAAGTTGTAGATACTAATACCTATGAAGACGATTGGGATGAACAAACGATCCCATTTACTACATTTATGCCCACATGGGGGGGCAAGCCAAGTAGTAGACCATCTGCAGAAGAAAAGGCGAGGCACACATTTGATATCATGCAAATGAGAGAGATTGGCATTATGTTGTCGTTGAAATTATCGGATGGAAGCCCCAACCCGAAAGAAACTTTTGGGGAAGGGGTGTTTCCTTTTCAACTACATGTTCAGTCGCTTTCACTAGTGTGAATTGTTATTATGCGATATTGTAAGTTAGAAAAATATATAATCAGTTGAGCGGTTTTACACAGAATAAAAATGCAGTAGCATGCATACGCTTATTTAGTTCGCTAATTAGTGCTGCATCGTAACATACGAGAAAATTAAACCCCCCAAGTATACTTAAAACAATTGCAGAACGTAACGAGACATATCTTAACACTGTGTCTGCTGACGGATGAGCAATGTTTTTATACACCATGCCACTTTAATAGCAACCAATACCTGATATTGAAACCTTATGAAACCACGTGAGTATCGGTCACAAAATATATTAGGCACAAAAATCGCATATGCTCAAACAATTGTACAAAGTTAAGGTCTCTGATATTGAGGAATCGTATTTTTAAATTATTTGAAACAGCGATGAGTGTTTTGTACCAATATATTCTTAGTAGAACATGAATCTACTACCTTATTTGTGTACAAATTTGGCATACAAATAAACATCTCTCCACACACACCAATCATTGCCATACGCAATCTCTGTGCCGGGCAGCACGCATAGTTCATATCATGTTAAGAATGCTAATATTGTATGCACCAACAAGGAAATACACCTCCGTGTTCCTCTTTTAGAGTTTCCAATCTGTCATGTACAGTATTATAGGGCTTCAACTATTGAATAATAATTTGTACCTGCTTGGCGCATACAAAACATATCCTGGTCCCGTTGGCACATATTTTATTCGCTATATTGACTTTCAAGTATGGAAAGTGTTTGTCACGCCACAGTAAGTCGTTTCACAACAAGCGGGTACTACTTCAATGTGCAGACATCTCATAGGTAGCAGATTTATATGTAAAGAATAAAATAGACATACTAGTGTGGGTGAACGCGTTAACATACTACTTATTCCTTTTCTACAGAGAATAGTGTACAAACACTAGCTCCATGTACACTAACGACTCTGAATTGTAGCACTGAGTCTGTTGCCTCTGTGCCCTCAACCCTTGCCTCGTCAAACAGTAGGTATGTAGTACATAATCTCCTCAGCTGCCAGGATTTTTTTCTTTCTATCTGTGTGTAGCACTGTAGAGTATGCAAGTTGCAACAACAAATACGCAGGATTTTTTTCTTTCTATCTGTGTGTAGCACTGTAGAGTATGCAAGTTGCAACAACAAACACAAGTGCACGTATCCAACTAACCCCAGACCTTTCCTACTATAGTAACTCACAATAATATATATGAACGTATTGCCGAATGGGTACACACGCAAAAATCGACACATTTATCCTGCTACTCGTATGGCCTACGTTCCTACACCAGCACTGACCACTGAGTAAATCCCAACAAAGTCCGCTCTAGGGGTGCGCTATAGTAACAGTGTATAAGTGCGTATGTCTTCAAACGGTTAGTGGGACATGTAGACGTTCTTGTTATACGTCCCAACACACATAAACATGCGATCAGTGTATTCATCTGTTGTCCACTCAAATCTCGGCAATTGTTGGAGCGGCCGGGTAAGTACAAAACCTGTGAAGGTACATAGATAGTATTTATATCAGTATAATAGCATATACCACTTTACATATGCTGTACCGAACTGTAACTATATTTACATGTTATATAATATGAATGTTTGTATGAAAGCCCGCTTTTTTTATGTAACATATTAATGGTTGGTGGATACTGAGAAGTGGGATTGACTGGGGGTGGGACAACGGGATAAGTGATGTTGATGCTCAACACGGTTTGCGTTGAAACGTATAAAGACTTTTACTGGAAACATTTCTGTGTAAAACATTTGTAAGGGTGAGTCTCCGCTCAACGGTTTTAACGGATTTGATGAATAGTGTCCTTTTGTGTCATCGGTAAATGCAAATGAACTGTCAAATTGCACTGTGGTGGTCCGTTGAAGAATAAATAGTTCTACATACTTGAGAATAATTTTATCTGTATAGTCGTGTACGTCCTTCAGCATATACTTTGTTACTTACGTGTATAACTCACCAGACATACACTGTTCAAGGTATTCATACACTAGTGAGTGTTTGTAGATATACCACCTGTGGAGGGCGAACAAGCAGGCGAGACGACAGATTGTGAGAGGCATGCAGTAGAGTGCTTCACAAGACGTGAGACTGGTACACTTTACCGACCACCTCATTGGTCACAAAGTCACGATCATCACAACGTATGTGTGGAGATACACATAGTACGTAGAACACTCTGAGAACGCCAATCAATCGAACGCCGTATATATACAGTCATACCTACGTACAAACACTTCATTCTTCTGCACACACAAGCTTGGTCATGTGCATGGTATGTATATCTTTATCACCATTCAATCAATATCACTTACATCACATTAGCGTTTTCGTGGTGTCACTCGCCTGATGCTCTCGGCGATGGCAGGCGAAGATGGCGGTGTGGTTAATGCAGTCACTTTAGGGAGAGATAATGTACAGGCATCTGGTGCTTTGACAAAAGAATTAGGTGTGAACGGTATAGGACAAGGTACATGCCGTGCAGATGATGTAGCTAAGACGTGCATTTCCAAAGAGCTGATAGTGGGAAACCATGTACACAACCCATTTGCAGCACACACGCAAGTTGCAGGCAGTCATGGCAATGACGTTGTGGATACCTCCAACGGATTATCGAGTGTGGCAGGTGTGCTGCGTGGCGACAATGTACATGCACCAGACGCCAAACAAACGGGACATGTACGTACACTTACTGATACCTTTGCCAGACACGTGCTTACACGCGATGAATCATATCCGATTGAAGTTGTGTCGCGCGTGCGACAAGAAGAGCACGCCCGTGCTATAGATACGCACAATCCCACCGTGGCCTCCGATGCTTGGCTGCTGATGGAGATGAACGAGTGGGGGTTTGGTGATGACACGATTGCGACTGCGAATGGGATTGATGTAGTGGAACGTATGGAGGGAGCCAATGTGGGACAGTACAACCCACACATGCAAGTAGAGGAACACACTGCACGCACGCAAGTATATGACCACGGAACATACACGAAAGTGGATGAACTCAGCACTCACGTACAGGGAGATGATAACAATACACACACGCAAGTAGATGACCGCGTAACACACACGAAAGTAGATGATCACAATACACACGTGCAACTAGATGTACTCAGCACACACACGCAAGTAGATGGACTCAGCACACACACACAAGTGGATGATCACAACACAAACATGAAATTCACTGACCAGGAAGATGGTACGATAGTATATGAACAGGAGAGGGATACGACTTTAGAACAGTCAAACTTAGACACAGGTACGCACACTATCACCGAGCCTCAGCACCAGTTACCACTAGTTGAGCATGGCCAAATCTCTGCAGTGCACATTGCACCCACATCCACACCCACACCCTGTGACAGTGTAGGGCTACCCCATACACATTCACAGCCACACCACACACCCATGCAGGAGGTCAGGCTGTCGACTGCAGACACCCCACAAGCTGTCGCCAATGCAGTTGCACTCAGTCCGTTGGGCGGCGAGACATTCGCACAGGAGCCTCTGAGTGCGCAGAGTGCAGTTACTAGCACAGAGGTTGGTACTACGAGCCCTGTGTTAGAGACGGAGACAGACACACAGGTGCCTCTGAGTGCGCAGAGTGCAGTTACCAGCACAGTGGTTGGTACTACGAGCCCTGTGTTAAGGGCAGAGACGGCCACACAGGAGCCTCTGAGTGCGCAGAGTGCAGCTACTAGAACGGTGGTTGTTACTACGAGCCCTGTGTTAGTGACAGAGACAGCCACACAGGAGCCTCCGAGTGCGCAGAGTGCAGTTACCAGCACAGTGGTTGGTACTACGAGCCCTGTGTTAAGGACAGAGACGGCCACACAGGAGCCTCTGAGTGCGCAGAGTGCAGTTACCATCACAGTGGATGGTACTACGAGCCCTGTGTTAAGGACAGAGACGGCCACACAGGAGCCTCTGAGTGCGCACAGTGCAGTTACTAGAACAGTGGTTTGTACTACGAGCCCTGTGTTAAGGACAGAGGCAGCTACACAGGAGCCTCTGAGTGCACAAAGTTCATTGACCATCACAGTGGCTGGTACTACGAGCCCTGTGTTAGAGACAGAGACAGCCACACAAGGTGCTGAGGGTGTGGATGGGGATGTGGTGTCCACTGGTGCCACTGTTGCGGTGCAGCAGACACGTGCACGTGTACAGAATGGGATGGACGTCGATGCAGCAAACGTAACTGTGCACGCGGCGCATCCGCGGCTGGCTGGTACGTTGCAAGCTGGCAGAGAGCCCCAGAATGAGATACGGGGAGAAGTATTGGAAGGTGTACGGGACACCCCTTTAGTATCAGAGAAGGCGGAACGGTTTATGCATGGAGCTCGAATAGATACGCAAGTGCTTAGTTTAATAGAAACAACAAAGGACGTGTCTATGACTAAACAAGGGATGGACGCCGGTGTGACGAACGCAGCTGCACAGTCGAATTTATCGCACATGACTGGTACATTACAGGAAAAAGGAGAGTCCCCGAATGAGATACATAGAGAAGTATTGGAATGTGCACAGGATGATCCAGCATTGTCAGAGAAGGTGCCACGGGAGACGCAGGCACCTTCAATAGACACGCAACCGTCTGGTGTATTGAATATAACAAACCACATACCTGTGCTTGACCATGGGATGTCAACACCAGCCACAGCAGGCGGTGTGCAGATGGGAGTGGCAGACGATGGGTCAAACGGCCGATGTACATTGGCTGTAGAAGGAGTGGGTAATGGGGTAACGCCGATTACGTCTGCGTTAGATAAGTCCACACCAAACACCCTCACGCCGAATAATCTCGCGCCAAATAATGCCGCGGCGAATATTCTGGCGCCGAATAAGGAGGAGCAAGGCATGGCGCCACAGGTCGCACAAAACGGTATACAGCAGCACATCCAGTTACAACAGCGCGCCACGCAACTGCAGCACGAGCACATGCCACACGCATGTGCTCAGCAAATGAAATCACACACACGTGCACAACATACGAACACACACACGCGTGCACAGCATATGAACACACACACACGTGCACAGCGTATGAACACACACCCACAACCGCACATTATGAACACACACACACAGACTCAGAGGACGAATACACACGCACACACACAGAATAAGCACAGACTTCCCGGGAGAGTGCTGAAGCCAGGGCCGTATGCTGTCGAGCACCAGCTGCCAGAGGGCATCGTGGTGTCGTACCACTCCTCACACCACGTGCGTCCCCCAGCACACCACGTGGACCCTTTGACAACGAGCTCACACCCCTCTGAAAAGCACGTGCGTGGTGGGGCAGGGGAGTCATGTGACACCGAACACCGTGCGGCGATGGAGAAGCAGCTCACAGGAGAAGCAACTTCTACATCGGTCGAAGTTGCTTCATCTGTGGCAAAACCAAAAATAGAAACTGAGAAACCGCCGTCACCGCACCCACAACCGCACCCACAACCGCACCCGCAATCGCAACCGCACCCACACCAACAGATCGTACCTGATAGAACATATACACACACCACTGAGCAAGACGCTCACCAGGCGGCGACCACGCCTTCAGAATATTATCATGCGCCAAATAAGCTTTCAGTGGATGAGCATGCGCCAAATAAGCTTCCAATGGAAAATCATGCGCCAAATAAGCTTCCAGTGGATTATTCTGTGCCGAATAAGCCTTTAGTGGATTATCACGCGCCAAACAGTCCTACAGTTAGAAGTAATACACCGGATACCCCTGCACTGGTTACCACATCAGAGAACTCACATCTACACACTGAGCTTTGGAAAGGCGGCGCAACTTCACCCGTACAGATGGATACGGAGCCCCGTATAGGATACCGAAGTACCGAACCGGTAAAGGTATACTTGGAGGGGAATGCATATAGGGGAACAGACGCGCAACCCGGCAGAGATATCGCAAATGCGAGGGATGTCGCAAATGGGAGGCGTATTATATCTGGAATGCCGTTGCCGAACATGGGTCCGAACATGGGTGCAGGAGGAGGCAAGATGAGATGGAGACTGTTTAAAGGACAACCGCAGCACATGCCGAAGATGCACAACCCAGCACAGCAGTACCATGCACAAAAAACACAGTCACATACAGGACCATACACCCACCGAGGAGAGTCCGAGGTATACAAACTGGTGAGGCAGAAGTCGGGTAAGCTGGAGATGCAGCGACAGGTGATGGGTGTCGCCCAAGATTGCGAAGCAACGGGTCATGCGACACAGTCTATGGCACCGGCTATGCAGGCACCGCCAATGGACATGCCAGCTGAGCATAGGGGCGTGAGTGCGGTAGAGACCCAGGCTACGGCACTGCCAACACACAGAGAATCCCGTGACAGGTCACAGGCGGCAGAGATACCACCCCCAACACACGCTGGTGCATATGCACACTCATACAAACATTCGACGGCACATTTGGAAACACGTCCGCACACACACGCACAGCCGTTGGAAGAGATGGAGATGAAGAAACGGTCACGGTTCGAGTCACACACACAACCACCAGCGGAAAAGCAAACACGCGCACAAGCATATACAAACGCACATTCGGGAGCACATACAACACAAGTACAAGCCCATTCAGAAGTACGTACACAAGCACAAGCACATTCAGAGGCATATCAACTCTCGCTACGGCTGCAGGCAGAGTTACAACGGCAGATAGAGGCTCAGAGTATGTATACACAGGACCATGCACGCCGGAATGAAGGGGCTGGGACAAGCTCACAGCTGCACGCAGATCGCCTCAGGAATGCTCGAGACCCCCCCCGCCCAAGTGGTTGCACACAGCACGCGGACGAGAACGGGCGGTATAGGTATGGTCACATACCTACGGCAGCAGCTGACAACCACGCGCGCGTAGGGGTTACAGGGCAACGCGGTATGTTCTCACAGACACGCAATAAGCCGCAGAAGCGAAAGGCGGTTGCTATCACCGCACACACTCTGACGAAGACTATCGACCGTGTTAATGAACAACTGGTGCTACAGGCGATGCAAGAGATATCCCGTAAGCATGTACGTACGGCAGTTTTCGAGGAGGTGGCCATGTTGAATCGCTCTATAGCCGGCACAGGTGTGATCACAATGTGTATGATTATATATATATATAGACATATGTATATGTATATATATGTGTGTGTGCGTGTGCGTGTGTATACATATTACATGTATATGTGTATATATGCATGTATGTATGTATGTATGTATGTATCTATATGTATAGATATATATTCATATATATATGTATGCATATGTATATATATATATATGTATAAATATGTATATATATATATATATATATATATATATATACGCGAGGACCAACATCTACTAAATGAGAGCAAGACTGCAATCGCACATAGTCGTACATATTATACTACAGTTACATCTGCTGCTGAAAATACTTCCGTTCTACACCAATATGAGAAACAGGCACACGCTTGATACACAATTTATATGAGTATGCATGCACCCGGAGATACACAACCGTGAACTTACATCACTAATACAGATATACATACAGAATGAATAGTACAAACACATATTAGCACACTATGCGTATAAACAAATTCGTATCAAGGATTTTCGTTGATGCGCGTGTACGCAGCGGCATGTATATGTCACGTACATAAATATAAACATTACAAAACGTAGTGCCCCACTAAATCACTCTATACTAAATTCAAATGTATATTTATGTGGACATGCACGCACGCACTCATATATATATATATATATGTATATATCACGTTTGTTCGCACACGCACATTGCGATATTTGTGTATTGATATTACTATCCATGTAATTTCAATATGTATTCAACAGACCCAGATACTGCCGTGAGAGCTGAAGCCCAGACGGAAGGTTCGAGCTCTCTAAACCGAGCTCCGTCCGTCGCTGCCACAGCTTCTAAGTCACACGTTGCCTCTCGACCAATCAAAAGGATTAAAATGTCCACTGACTATGATATGAGCTCAAAACCAACAACCCGTAAAACGTTGCCTGAAATCCCCACCAATCCTAACCCCAAACTCAATTGGAAACCCAAAAAGAAGCAATCGAATGCTAAACCGAAAATCGCACCCAATAAACCTACATCTGAAGCCGATATCGGGCCAGAAACTGAGATAGAACCAGAACCTGAATCTGAGCCAGACACCAGAGCTGCGTACAGGCCCCTTCCCTTGGCGTCTGCGGCGGCATTGCAAAAATTGGTACCTTTGTTAGAGGCCGAGCTTATGGAGACAGTTGGTCCAGGTATGAGTGACTTACTAGTGCAAATACTATCTAAGGTGACTAAGCTTGTCGACATGGGATTTTCGTAATATGAGTTTACATGTATTTGAGTTTAAGGTTTATTCAGAGTGTTTGAGGTTGGAAGTATGCGTTGGAATGAATATCAAAACCGAATCAATTCAGTTGTACTTTCAATACCAATTATATACACATGTTTACGAGGTTCAATTATTTTCTAGATTTTGAGCATAACATGTGAGAATTCATTCTCGCCATTTCTATGCCATTGAATGCAACCGGTTCGCTGATACTTTCAGTTTATTTGTGCGTTGTCTTACATAGAGGTATGCGTAATCTTCTTGTATCGTGTGTAACATCGGTAACTTTTTTGTATCCGTTTTGTACCATATCTATTCGTATCTTGTGTTGAGGACATTCGGGAAGAACTATACGCCATGAATAAGATTCCGCGCACATGCTGAATTTGGATTACATACATATTGTACATACGAGTTTCATCTAGCAAACACGTCCCGTGGCGCGCTGCAACATTGCCGGTTCTTGAACACCAAACCAAGTTTTTCTCCCGGCTACTGTGAACTCCCAATAAACCCTGATTAATAAACCCTGAGTTTTCCCTATCCAGCAGATGGTCTGATGTACGATCTGCCCATTGCTCTCCCCGTTGCCATGGAGTATCTCAACGACAATGCAATCATAGATGTGGATGACGAAGACCTGGCAATTATGCGGGAACTTGTGATGGTATGTGTGTTGTATATAGTATTTTAGGGTGTAGGGCTTTGTCAGGCTTCAAGAGCCTGGTAATTAATTGATGATGTGGGCAATTGACTTGGTATATCTGTTACGTATAGTGTTTTAGGGTGTAGGGCTTTTTTTAGGCTTTAAGGGCCGGATTAGCACTAATAATGCGCGATCATGCACTAATCATGCGCGATCATGTGCTGGTATGTATGTTTATATAGAAGGCTACTTTATGCTTGGTATATTGGAAGTTTCTTTCTGGTTATAAGAAATGTTGATGATGCGAGAGCAGGTGCATGGGACGAGAGTGTATGAAGAATGCTGAGATAATGTTTCTGATTTAGGGTTTTGGATGTTGCTACAGTGTAAGGGCCCGATCCTCATGCGGGGACTTGAGCTGATACGTATGGTTTCGATATAGGATTCGAAGTTTCGTTTGATAATTGAGATCTTGTAAATTTGCAGTAATCTGTATGGAAACGTGTCGGTCTATTTTAGGATTATGTCGGATTTTAAGCTCCTGATCACCATATTAAACTCGTACTGAGTGTGTAAGTAATTTTTTCAGGATTTAAGTCCGAGTAAGGGATCACAGGGCTAACTATCATGGCAGTAATTGTGGTTGTGTTTGCGCATGTGCTTTGTTTCCGATGTATTAGTCTAGGCTCAGTCTGTGCTGCTCAGTTGTTCACAACACAGTCGTACAGCGTTGCGTACTGTGACATGCTGGAGTAAGATAGAGCATAAAAAGTTGACAGTGCGTTCAAAATGTCTCTTTTCGGATGAACGTGATCTTGTTGCTTTTCGCACATGATTTGAGCATTTTATCCCCCAAGTCCGACTATTATATCGACACATACCCCCACAGTCGTCGAGCTTGGGATGGTTGCCTGGTTGCACCTCTATTGATTTGTGTTCCTGTGTTAGATTTCTGGTTTCTATTCTCATTCATCTCGTGCCTATGTTTATAATCGCTCAGGGCTATCCCGAGGTGTTGTCAAGTGTTCTGCCCCACTCAGAGGAATTATTGTCCAGCGATGGCGCAAAAAGAAAGAAAAGCAAAGAGACACATCCGGGTAAAGGTTCCGTACAGTCAGCTAAGCTCAAGAAGGCACGACAAGCAGGTCGCAATAAGCCCGCACCCAAACAAAGGTATGGTTCTGTTAGCCTTTATGTATTCAAGCTTGTATTATATAAACACACACACACACACATATATATATATATATATATTCATACATTATATATATATATATATATATATATATATATATTCATACATTATATATATATAATTATATGTATATGTATATATATATATATGTATATATGTATTTATATATATATATATATATATATATATTATATATATATATATATATATATATATGATTCGTATGCACGTGAAAGTTGAAAAACACGAGATTGTGTGGATATTAAAAAAAAAATCTCGAATGCACGAATACAACAACGTAACACGTCTCATTCTCCGAGTAGTGTGGTGTATTGGGAAACTATGGCATGTCAATTGCTTACACTATAGCTATCACACGATTGTAGACACTTCGATATGAATATAACCTTCAATAGTTAGGTCTCAAACTAAGGGAAATGAATAAATTGAGAGTTTGTGAATGTATACTAAACGAGCATGAATCTCCAAGCGATGAAGGCATAGGGAGCGTGCATACTTGCTATAGCATACGAATATCTTACCATGATCCCTATTTCATCGTACTACAAGCCCTATGTCGTACCATATATTCTTATTTATAACATACTATATAATACCTATATCACACTATGTCCCCTATTTTTTCGTATCATACACTCCTATGTCATGCCATATACTTAATCTCCATTACTCTTTATATCATACTTGTACCATACCCTGTCCCCTATTTTGTTGTATCATAAACGCTGTCATGCCATATACTTAATCTTATCCATTACTCACTATTACATACTTGTATCATACCATGACCCTTATTTTATCGTATCATAAACCCTATGTCATGCCTTATACTTTTATCTAATACTCACTATATCATACCTGTATCATACCACGGCCCCTATTCTATCGTATCATAAACCCTGTCATGTCATATACTCTCATGTATCTAAAACTTGCTATATTATACCTATATCACACCATGACCTCTTGTTTCATCGGATCACAATCCTTGTCATCTCGTATACTCTGATATCGTACTTACCACAGACACCCGAAGTGTTGTACGTGCCACTGGCAGAAGTCGTCCAGCGCAAGTTCCACAAAGAACATACGCCAAGAGACAGGCCACAAGGTCACCCAATCCCAAACAGCACCTCATATGCGAGACCAGGTGGATGGGGTTAGGCAAACGGGTGAAACGCGGCAGGCTTCGCTGTACAGGTGCGCTACGATTTTGTACATGTTTAGTTAGATGTTTTTCTTATATATATATATATATATATATATGTGTATTATATATATACATATAAGTGTATAAATGTATATATATATATATATATATATATATAGGTATAGGCATATATATGTAAGCAAAATATATGTATACGTGTGTGTATATATAATATATAATATATGTATATTTATGTATAAAAATAGATATTATATGAATATATATATATATATATATACATACGCATGTATGTATATATGTATACGCATGTATATATTTTTATGTGATGCATATTATTATATATATTATATTATATATATATATATATATTATATACATATCATGCATGCATGTATGAATAGAAGAATAATATATATATATATATTATTATTATATATATTATTATATGTATATATATATATATATATATGTACGTACGTACATACGTACGTACGTATGTATGTACGTATGTATGTATGTATGTATGTATGTATATGTATATGTATTGATGTGTATGTATCGATATATATATATATATATATATATATATATATATGTGTGTGTGTGTGTGCGTATATCATCCGCTGTGATATTAGCAACACCTCGTGATGAAAAGGTAGGTTCTAAATGAGATAGATCAATCAAGTGTGGAATATGAATATCATGGATCGTTGTTTTTAGCTCACATACGGCAAGGACATCACACAAGCGTATCCGGCTACTTCGAAGTATCAAAGTCCGGTGTATTTATGTTTTTTTTTACGAAATAATGTTCGCATATCGTTCATAGTTCAAGTTTTGTGAATGTGGAATTCCCCTCTCTCACATCTACACGACAATATACACGAACGCGTACACACACACACACACCTACGCAACAACCACTTACCCACTCACTCACTTACATACACACACTCGTACATACACATACATACTCAGCGACAGTGACTATCAAAGCAAGCTAGTAGACGTATTGGCACTGCGGAATGGATACTGCAGTACGCGCCAGCCGAGTATGGAGCAACCAGGCACGATAGCAGAATCACTAAATACGACAACAACGTCAGACAATACGACAATGACAGCCAGCGGTCCAACATTGCAGACGAAGGGCAAGTCGAAATACACGATAACGGGAGAGGTGGTTGGGAATACGATCACTAATCGAAGGCCCGCGAAAGAGGAGCCACATCCGACAGAAGATGGGCAAAATCAGAAAAGCGAGCAAAGGGAAGGGGAGGGGCAGAGTGTCCCGTTGGCGGAGTTTCAGCGAAGGGTGCGACAGCAACTGTGCATGCAGCATTGTGCCATTACACCACACGACGTCGCACTGTTCTCGATGGCATGCCCTGGTCCAGGTATACCTACACAGCAGTATATATATATATATATATATATATATATATATATATATATATATATATATATATATATATATATATATATATTCAAACATAAATATTTATGTATGTATGGATATGTATATATATATATATATATTTTAATATATGTATATGCACTTTAGACTTCTTTTTTACTTGACACCATTGCTGGATCGTCGCCTGTTCCTTGCATCCGCTATTGTATTGTATCATTGACAACCTTTAGGTCTTTGCGACCCTTTATTGACATTTGTCTATCATATCCCACTGCGGCCTAGGTGTGGTGAGTTTGTATGAGAAACAGTTAGCAGGCGAGGATGCAACCCGCCCCAAAATGCGCGAACACGCCAGGTAAGTGAGTGGTTCGATTGGCTCCATCTATTGATAGGTTGTAGTGACATAGGAATGTTGCCAAATTGTCATGTTATTCTGGATATTTTACTACGAATATCGAATTTTACTACGAGTATTGTTTAGTTTACTACGTAATATAAGTCTCAATGTGAACTTCGCCAATTGACCTTTCCGGGTAGCCAGCTGTGTATGTGTACTCTCAATTCTGTTCTTCAGCTCAAATCTATATATATATATATATATATATATTTATATATATACATAGTCTATCTCTCTATCTGTCTTTCTATCTCGCTATCTTACTGACTTTCTATTTGACTGTCTTGCTGTCTTCTTTGTTTTTCACATTTACACATTACACTCATATTTGCAGTGGAAGCGCACGCACTGAAGGGTATTACACGTACTCGCGCAAGGAAAAGCAGGCCAACATGGACCTTATTCATATCCCTAAGATGCGCGAAGCCGCCCGCAGAGCTAACGCAGGTATATATACACTGAGCTAGAACATGTTACACTCATATATCCGTTGAAGTACAAGTTCATACAACCATACTATACTTACGTATCAGTTTGTGCAACCATACTGTACTTGGTCATTCCTTCGTACAACCATAACTATGTTATAGTTGTGTATCAGTCGGATACTCGTTTCGTATCCCTTCAATGTTCAATATTCATCTTGTAGATAGTGTATATATTCCGTCCATTGCATCTGTCGTGTTACGTGATCGGTAGATAAATGTTTATAGTCTAATTCGGGGTATTGTTTCTGCATAGAGCCTTTTGGACTGTGTTGACACACTGTTAATAATATATATATATATATATATATATATATATATATATATATATATATATATATATATATATATATATATATATATATATATATATATATATATATATATATATATATATATATATATATATATATATATATATATATATATTATGTGTATATATGCATATGTATATATATATGTATATTACATATGTATGCATATTACGTACGTATATGCATATGTATGCATGTATGTATGTATGTATATATTTATATATGTATATATATATAATATATATATATATATATATATACATTGATACGTGTGTGTGTATGTGCGTGTGCATGTGTTGTATATTATTATATATAATTTTGGCTGGAAACTCTCTGTGACGGTATAGAATAGAATATATATATATATATATATATATATATATATATATATATATATATATATATATATATATATATGTATGTGTGTGTGTGTGTGTGTGTGTGTGTATGTGTATGTGTGTGTGTATGTGTATATATATATATATATTATCGCTGGAAATTTTCTGTGTCGGTGCAGAATATCTGACAACATCCGAAATAGTTGCATATACTAGAGCTCATATAGGGCTCATATTGAGGCCCGATCTCGAAGCTGTATTATCCAACGATTTCTTGCTTGTGTATTATATTTTTATATCTGAAAGCTGTCGTATATATAGTAGGTACCTATCCGTACAAGAATTGCATCGCCGCGTCATATGTTGTAAAAGGGTCAAATTAGCGGTCCGTACAACGTCTTGTCCACGGACTATGTGTTGTATCTATACTTCTCAGTAGGCACCCTGATACTATCTTTTATGGGGCAGCTGTCGGCATACAAATTCTCGCAGTATGTTCAGTTTTTCATTCTGTTTATTCTACTAAAACTACTTCATTGGGCCTTTCTACACAGCACCGGGGTCTGTCAAAGGTTCACAGCGAGCACACCGTGCCAAGTCAAGGTGAGTATCCTATAATACCGCAATCTTATTCAAAACATTGTGGCTGACTATATATACATTACATATACATATACATATACATATACATATACATATACATATACATATACATATACATATACATATACATATACATATACATATACATATACATATACATATACATATACATATACATATACATATATATATATATATATATATATATATATCCATCTATCGATATGTATATATGTATATATGTATATCAATATGTATAATTTGCTCTTCCAAACCCAACTGAGAGGTTTTTTATGCAAGCACACGACCTGAAAACTGTAGTTCGTTACAAGTATAGTATTCTATACACCATATCTGAGAAAGAGGACAAACTTGGGAGATTAATGCCTCTACTTTGAAACTTGAACACCACACACATAAAACAGATATGCACAATATAGAAAATAGGCGATCCTTGATTTGAACTTGGAAGCATTCGTATACAAAAGCAACTCCACTCTGAAACGCGCCATTCAGACACTCACCCCTAAACCTAAAACAAGTATCTTAAACCTCCCTAAAACCAAATTCATGCTGAATCACTGCAGGAACCACACGACGTTTGGAGAAGAGGCGAGCACGCAGCAGATCAACGACTTGGGCAAACGACACAAACGACTTAAATTCGCAAAGTCACTGATTCACAGTCAGGGCCTATATGCACTGGAGAACATCCGTAAGTGGCAAATGCGAGTATGCATAAGATTGATATTTTTTCGTTGCCTGATTCTTATCTTATGTGCTTTATTGGCAAGCATACTTGCATGCATATGCAACCTTGTGATTGATTACCTGGGCAAAGTAGTGCAGGCACATGGGGCTGCTCCATGCGAGGAAGACTGCAAGCGTGCCTATACTAAAGTTTGATTATTCCCTAACGTGCTTAATTTCCAACATGCTTATTGTGTCATCACACATACACCAGCCGCCAATTGATTTTAATCGAGTATCTGAGCGATTTAGCCTAAAATAAAAAATGTAGTGCACGCACAAGTGACTGAGACACGCGAGGAAGAATATGTTCTATTCTGCTGTTTGGTTATTCCATCACCTACGTGTTTTCCCACGTGCCTATTTCATCATTTTATAATCATATGCAGCGGCCAATGACTTCGTGATAGAGTATCTGGGCGAAGTAGTGCGTGCACAAGTGGCTGAAACACGCGAGAAAGAGTACGAACGTAACGGTATGGGAAGCAGCTATCTGTTCCGAATAGACGACCAGAATGTCATCGACGCCACCACGCAGGGCAACATGTCACGGTTCATCAACCACCGCTGCGATGTAAGTGGAAAATAATATATATATATATATATATATATATATATATATATATATATATATATATATATATATATATATATACATATACATATACATATATATCTATATATATATATTATAAGAATATATGTTTAAATTCATGTTTTATCTATTTAGATCTGTATATATATATACATATATATATATATATATATATATATATACGCGTGTGTGTATATTACCCATAAATACACATATACAAACATACATTAGTTACTTGCACACGCGTACACATGAACTACATACACTGAAATATGCCTTCATATGCACCAAGCAGACTTTTATATATGCATCGAAGCCTATTCAGGTATACACGAAATGGTACTTGTATACTATACCATACTCAAGTGTGCACTGAATCGTACTCACATACGCACTGCAGCCCAACTGTGTGGCAAAGATCATCAAAGTCACGGGACAGCAACGAATCGCCATCTACGCCAAGGACAACATCGCAGTAGGGGAGGAGATCACCTACAACTACAACTTCCCGGAGGAGGTACATATGTATATGTGTAGTGTGTCTGGCATCATCAAAACTGATGAGTATTTTCTAACCAAGAATGGCTCATTTTGCTTATTTGGTCCGTCGTATGTCCTGCCGAAATTGTTTCCTAGTCTAGATTAGGGTTTAGAATTATTTGTCTATTCTTCTATCCGTTCGCTATGTCTTGTTACTTGAGGTGTCTATCCGCCCTGGACGAACTTCTCATTGTCCTTGGCCGCCACTTATCTTTATACAAAGGTTTATAACTTGCTACCATGCCACTCTTTTGCGAATCGTTTACCTCCTCACATTCATTGACATTCTCAGGAGGATAAGATCCCTTGTCTGTGTGGGTCAGTAAACTGCCGCGGATTCCTTAATTAATTATTGGTGATCAATTGATTGATGATTCATTAATTAGAATTAATTGATTAAATAAAATAGTTTCTTAACTATTTAAAATTGTTCAATCAATTTAATATATATATATATATATATATGTATGTAAGTAAGTGTGTATGGATGGATGTATACATACATTATATGTTTTAAGTACATGTATTTGTACATGTATATATAAGTTTATGTATTTGCATATGTATTATATATATATATATATATATATATATATATATATATATATATATATATATATATATATATATATATATATATATATATATATATATATATATATATATATATATATATATATATATATATATATATATATATATATATATATATATATATATATATATATATATGCATTTATATATATATTTATATATATATATATATATTATACATATATATATATATATATATATATATATATATATATATATATATATATATATATATATATATATATATATATATATATATATATATATATATATATATATATATATATTATATATATATATATATATATATATATATATATATATATATATATATTACCATCATCTATGTGCACATCTGTATAGCTACAAGGTCAATTCATCGCACCAATCCTAGCAAAAAAATTGCAAACATTATTGATTGATTGATATGCTGTGTATGCCGGCACCATCCAACGATATCCGGGTTTTTGGTTGTCTATGTATATGTTTTAGGGTTTAGAGTTTATGTACAGCATTGATCGTTTGTGTTGCATATCATGTACAAGCTCTCAACAGTCCGTATGGCTGAGTGAGAAATCTGCTTCAAACCATACAATAACATCACTGTACTCAGTTCAACTGCGCATAGATCTGAGGGCGCTGCCTGAATCGCACACAGCTTACGAAACTCTCAAAGGGTCTATGTCATACGAACAATCGAATACGGCATGTGACTACTATATGGTACACAGGAGACGATGCTCTGGAAGGGGTCTATGTCGAACAATCGAATACGGCATGTGACTACTATATGGCACACAGATGACGATGCTCTGGAGGAGGTCTATGTCACACGAACAATCGAATACGGCATGTGAGGACAACACTGTTCCAAAAGGCACAACGAACAGCCACATACACGCATTTGATTTCAAAGGACTGATCGTACATTTAAACATGCTTAAGCGTGACTAGGATAAGTCAGTTAGATTATCATGATTTTTATTATGGTTATGTCAGTTCTTGGTACTTCAATTCGGTTTGTGTTCCTACTGACGGCATAGTACGCTTCTCTACTAACACTAAATTTCCTATTCCTATGCCGACCCGTACTGCCCTGTGTGTGAGCTGCCCAGCAATGGGGCTCGCTCACTGGGCTCATGCTGATCCTTGTGTGTGGGTATACTCGTACTAGTACTAGAACTAGTACTTCGGGTATCGGTGGAGGGTATGAGTGTGGGGGGGGTGTACCAGTTCAGCAGCAGCGACGAACAGACCACTGTCACACTAGAGGCGGCCATTGACCCAGCACACACCCACGCGGGCAGCATAACACCAACGGGAAATAGCACTCCTGCCAGAACGGGTGGGTGGGGGGGGAGAATGTAAGCATGGGGCTATATGCAAGGGTACAGGGGTGGAGATGAGTATGGACATGTGTGCATTGTGGATAGCTATGACAAGAGCACGGGTATGGAGACAAATATGCAGGTGTGTACACTATGATTAGGTATATATTATATAAGTATGGCGATGAGTACGTAGAAATATACACCATAGGCTATGAATAGTAAGATATATACACTATAAGCTGTGAATATTAAGATATATACACCACAAGCTATGAATAGTAAGGTATATACACCATAAGCTATGAATAGTATGGAGATGAGTACGTAAATATATACATCATAAGCTATGAATAGTGAGATATATACACAACAAGCTATGAATAGTATGGAGATGAGTACGTAGATATATACACCATAAGCTACGAATAGTAAGATATATACACCATAAGCTATGAATAGTATGGAGATGGGTACGTAAATATATACACCATAAGCTTTGAATAGTAAAATACAAACACAATAAGCTATGAATAGTATGGAGATGAGTACGTAGATATATACACTATACGCTATGAATAGTAAGATATATACACCATAAGCTATGAATAGTATGGAGATGGGTACGTAGATATATACACCATAAGCTATGAACAGTAAGATATATACACCATAAGCTATGAATAGTATGGAGATGGATACGTAGATATATACACCATAAGCTATGATTAGTATGAAGATGATTACGTAGATATATGCCCCATAAGTGGTGATGAATGCGCCCGTACACAGAAAACAGTACAGTCGCGAGAAACATCCGAATAGGCTGTGTGCGAGACGAGTCATGAGTCATGAGCGGGTTTTAGGGCTTTGGGTTAAACCCTAAACCTAAACCACTAAGAACCCTGAAACCGTACAGCGACAAGCGAGAATCTATGGCGTGTGGGCGGGTCAGTATGAAAGGTCTACTGGGGAGACTAAGGCCCAGCAGGAAGCACGTCTCAGGCGAAGAAGACGTGTGTGCACTTAAAACCATTTGAGCATGGCAGTAGAGATGACTCATACAACTAGTAGGTATGATGACTCATACAATCGGTAAGTATGATGGCTCATACAATCGGTAGGTATGATGACTCATAAAATCAGTACGTATGATGACTAATACAATTAGTAGGTATAATGACTAATACAATCGGTAGGTATGATGACCAATACAATCGGTAGGTGTGAACATAAAACATACCCGCCGCAAAAGGGATAGCCAGAATGTTGTACGCGAATGCCCATATAAGGTTCATAATAATTCGGCGGTACGTCTTCCGCGAGATGTCTATAGCCGTGACCACATCTCTAATATCTGATTTCACCAACACCACATCCGCCGTTTCTATCGCCACGTCTGACCCGGCGCCCATCGCAATGCCCACATCAGCCTTTACGATGGCATAAAGTTTAAAAAAAAGTTGGTAGATAGGCTGTAAAGAGTTTGTATACATGTATATATATAAAAAGGGTTTAGACAAGACTAATATAGTGATATTCTAAGTCTCGTCCGATAGAGGTATGTAATGAGATAAATAACTGCAAAACACTGATCTATGCGGGAAGTGTATAATGATGGAATCAGATATAGTACGAAAGCGGTACGAGTTTGCATACGGTCAATAGTGGTGGCTCTGCAGAAGTATGTGCAACTGCGTACATATACACATATTCATGTACATGTACATTTACATGTAAATAAATATATGCATATATATACATATACATGTACATATACATATACATGTACATATACACGTGCATATACATGTACACATACATATACATATACATATACATATACATAAATATACATCTACATACCAGATCATACTAAACCTACCTGCGCCAAAGCCACACTGTCGTTGACACCATCGCCCACCATTGCGACGGTCAAGCCTTCGGCCTGTAATTCACTAACCTTCTCTCCCTTTTCTCCTGGGAGGACCTCTGCGAAAACCTAGTTTGCGGTAGAATAAACATGGTTTCAAGCACTGGGATGAGCACGGCTGCCGAAAGGTGCAGATGTCGATATAGGTCAGTAGAACAGATGGATAGGCCATTGTATACACAAACAATTTTTTACATCGACACCAACAACAACGAAGCTGGACTGTATTCATAGCACAGCAACCCTTCACTCGAGGGACTGAAGCAGCTCAGCTGTGAGGTACATACGATTTGTTGTAACGTATGTGACGGGTACTACATGCTTCGTACACACGCTCACATTGGTTTATATAGTTGGTGGGTGATGGTAAGCTCTGTGTCTGTGATTGACTCGCGCCATCTAGTGGTTATAGCCACATGGGAAGTGGGGCAGATACAATGGGCATACATAGAAACAACAGGGTGTATGTACATGGGAACATATACATATGTGTCTATAACACTTACATACATAAGTGCGTCTAAAACATTTAAATACATAAGTGCGTCTACAACACTTACATACATAAGTGCGTCTATATAACACATACATATTAAATGCCCGTACATACGCGCATACACACACGCACTCGCCTTGCGGATGTCCAGCAGTGGCAATATGGCCTATGCGGGACGTCAACGGTTCAAAGACAGTGTGCATCAGAACAACGGTACAGACACTCCAGATATAACGACATATCCGAACAACGGTACAGACACTACACAGATATAACGACATATCCGAACAACGGTACAGACACTCCACAGATATAACGAAATATACGAACAACGGTGCAGACACTACACAGATATAACGACATATCTGAACAACGGTACAGACACAACACAAGATATAACGACATATGCACATCCCTCGGTCGGTAAGTACCACGCGCCCATATGAATAAACACCACCACATACCATATGTACATACACATAGTACATGTATACATACACATACGATAAATACATACACACAGCATATATACATACACTTACGAGATATACATACACATACGATATATACATACACATACAATATATACATACACATAGTATATATACATACACATACGATACATACATACACCTAGCATATATACGTTTACACACGCACTAACCTTGCGTATGCCCAGCTGTTGAGCAATGGCGTGTGCGGTGCGTCTGTGATCGCCTGTGACCATCCATGGCTCAATGCCACGCGACACCAACTCGCGCACAACAAGCTCACTCTCAGGACGTACACTGTCAGCAATCCCTGATAATGCAATCCATTGCAAGGTAACAGGGGTTAAGGCATGGGGTATAGGACTTAGCTCACTCTCAGCACGAACACTGTCAAATTCCTAATAATGTAATACATTGCAATGTGACAGAGTTAGGGGGGTTGGGAGTTACCATCATGACGTACGCTATCGGCAACTTCTCATATAAAATATGTATACATATCGTGACAAGGGAGATCGCATGGATTTTGGGTTTATAACACGCCCACACTCTCAAAACGAACTGTATTGAGAAAACAGGACCGATAAGCGCAATATGAGGCGAACCATGGGGCGGCATGTCCTGTAGATATCTCGATATGTTCTAACGTATCGATACAAGTATGTAACTACATACACCTACCCGTTACGCACCATGTTTTAACCTATCCATACAAGTATGTAACTACATACACGTGTTAACATATCTATACAAGTATGTGCCTACATACACGTTTTATCACATCTGTACAAGTATGCAACTAGATACACGTTTTAACCTATCCATACAAGTATGTACCTCCACACACCTACCCGTTAAGCACCAGAGCGTACCCTCCTGTCCGTCTCCATCGCCCAGCACACCAAACAGTGTGGCGGTGACACCCATTTCTTCCAATCGCACCATGTCACTCTCAGCCTCCGAGGCATTTATGGCATTTTCGGCCATCCATCTGCGGTTGCCAGCAACTACCTGAAGTGTGTGCGTGCCCACACCCTGCATTCCAGGAGTATATACGACATTTGTATTTGAAACATGTCGTTTACTAAGTAACTTTTAATGTAAACACTTCTCAGTGCTTACTGTTTAACCCAGGTACGGCGGCTGTGGACCTCAATCTTTACAAAATCAGACGCGCAAACATAGGTGGCACACCTACACCCACGCAGAATGGGACTATCCACGGACACACGCACACACCTTAGAATCAGGAATGGTCACGGTACATTTCAGGCCCTTCCCAGGCTCAGCTGAGAACTCATCGCACGTACCGAACTTTATCGCATCTCCATTCTTGCCACCCAATTTTTTTTCGCAGTACTGTGGAAACCAAATAAAATAATCCGTGAGTCCACAAAAAAGTGGTACTTATACATTCGTGTGCGAACTAATAATAGTTATATATATATATATATATATATATATATATATATATATATATATATATATACATATATATATATGTGTATGTATATATATATATATATATATATATATATATATATATTTATTTTATATATATATATATATATATATATATATATATATATATATATATATATATATATATATATATATATATATATGTGTGTGTATATATATATAAATATATATATATATATATAATGATAAATAGACATAAGTAGGCATGTATATATATATAATGATAAATAGACATAAGTAGGCATGTATATATATATATATATACAAACAAATAAATATCATAAACATAAAACACCAAACAAGCAATTTGTAAAATGCACATACATAACATATAATGCCCTCGCACATACTATAGCATGTACGTATTTATGAAAACTCAAGGACATGTTTTTAACGACATGCAATAAATTTAATGCACACACACGACATAAATACTTCCAGCATACATGCCCCTATTCACTTGCAAACGCACATCACATACGTCTGGTGATTGATAAGATATACTAATACACAACTTTGTACAAACTTATAGAACCTCCACACACACCTGAAACAACGCCTTGCCCAAAGGATGCTCAGAGTTCGACTGTGCAGCCGCCAAAGCCATCAGAACCTGCGCACACCCAAAGTAGGCGAACTCATCAGACAATTGAAAAGAATCAGACAATGTGAAGAATAAAACTGACAATGTGATTGCTAACAACCTGATTATGTGACCAAACTATAGGCTATGGCCAGAGATATTGATATTTGCAGCTAGACACAGCACGCGCGAACATCAGACCACTTGAGCAAAGCAGACATTGTAAAATATCAGGGAACGAGGGCTGTAAAAAACATTACACGGGTATATATATATATATATATATATATATATATATATATATATATATATATATATATATATATATATATATATATATATATATATATATAATATATATATATATATAATATATATATATGTATATATATATATATATATATATTGTTATATATATATATATATATGTCTATATATATATAATAATATATGTATACATGTATGTATATAATAATATTAACAGCAATATATATAATAATAATATATATATATATATTATATGTATATGTATATATTATGTATGTATATATATATATATATAATATGTATTAGCATAATATTATTATATATATACATGGCCATGTATGTAATAACAATAATAATAACAATATATAATACTATTATAGCCATAACCAACATATGTATGTATTATTATTATGTACATGATGTGGCCATTGCATGTGCCATATATTGGCTAACATGTTATATGTATATATATATATATATATATATAATAATAACCAATATATATATATAGCATATATATATATATATATATATATATACATATATACTATATCCATATCTGTATATATATATACATATATATATATATATATATATATATGATGTGTGTGTGTGGTGTGTGTGTGTGTGTGTGTGTGTGTGTGTATGTTTGTATTTTCCTGTGTTCGTCCGTGTGCAATTACGTAGCTAGACTTCTGAGCACAGCCACTTACTTGTCGCTCCTGTGCATCTCCGTAGAGTGTGAATACAGTCACATCTGGTTTGCCGAAGGTCAGGGTGCCCGTCTTATCAAACAACACAGCGTCTATCTGTGATGGGGAAAACCCCCCCGAATAAGACATTTTAATGGATAAATATAAATATAAATATACATATACATATACATGTATATGTATATGTATATGTATACGTATATGTATCTGTATATGTATGTATATGTGTATGTGTATGTGTTTTTTTGTATGTGTATATGTAAAGTGTAAGTGTAAGTGTAAGTGTAAGTGTAAAAGTGTAAGTGTAAAGTGTAAGTGTAAGTGTAAGTGTAAGTGTAAGTGTAAGAGTGTAAGTGTAAGTGTAAAGTGTAAGTGTAAGTGTAAGTGTAAGTGGCAAGTGTATGTGTATGCGTATGTGTGTGTATGTGTATGTGTATGTATGTGTGTGTTGTGTGTGTGTGTATGTATGTGTGTGTGTGTGTGTGTGTGTGTGTGTGTGTGTGTGTGTGTGTGTGTGTGTGTGTGTGTAGTGTGTGTGTGTGCGTGTGTGTGCGTGTGAGTACCAGTACAAACACAATAGATAGTAGATAAATGCCTCAACAGAACATATAATACTGTATTACCATGTTTATTAATGTGTAATATAATATACCAATATCTGTGCGTTGTATCCGTTAACGTACATACCCTGTGCGCCGTTTCCAGAGCCTTCGCGCCTTTGATGAGAATACCGTTCTTCGCACCCAGCCCAGTGCCAACCATTACGGCTACGCTTAAACAAAACGACAGGTTATAATAGATGAGTATATATCTATATATCCATACATACATAAATACATATATATATATATATATATATTGTCCTTGGTATTACGTCAACCTACAAGGATATAGAAGAAGTGTACATATGGCCCTTTATTGAACTTGATAGTACGACAACATACAACAGCTGAGCACACACTGTTTGTACAGACAAAAAGCAGAGGTACTATGATAATCCAATATGGAGGGTTAAACAGAGACACAGAATGACTAATAAGTGATAAAGCGGTGCATGAGAATGTGCTAAACATAAGCGATATCAATTTAAAAGGTGAAGATATAAGACATAAAAAGATGAAAGCATAAAAGACAACAGTACAAGAGATATCAGAGTAAAAGATAACGTGTATAAGATAACGGCATAAAATTTACCAGTGTAAAAAAAAAAGATTAAAATGCAAAGTAATAAATATATATATATATAAGTATGTCTGTATGTTTTTATGTATTATATATATGTATATATATATAAATAAAAAAAATATATATATATATATATATGTGTGTGTGTGTGTGTGTGAGTGTGAGTGTGTGTGTGTGTGTGTGTGTGTGTGTGCGTGTGTCACCAATAAGCTTACCAGTAGGAGTGGCCAGACCCAGTGAGCAGGGGCAGGCAATGACCAATACTGAGATGAAGAAGTTGAATGCCAACAGAAAGGTTGTGAACCCGTGCGGCATAGACGCAGGCGACAGCACCAAGTGGCCCAGGACTAACCATACGACCAGAGTCACCAATGCGATGATCACCACAACGGGTACGAAGCGACCCGCCACGCTTTGGGTTTTAGGGTTTGAAGCACGGTATATAAATTGGTGAGTTAGGCGGATGATATGTATGCACGTGTACGGTGTATGTCTTGTCAGGATATCACTGATCACAATATCTATGAAATGATGAGTTAGGGAGATACATATGTATGTTTTTGCACTGTTTATGTCTTGTCAGGATATCAGATATGTTGTGCTAGAATGCAGTCAAGTACTTCAGAAACACAGCAAGCGCCAGTAAGGGGGTTAAACCCCTAAACCCCTAAACCCTAAAACCTAAAGCAATGTTCACCACAACGAGGACGAAGCGGCCTGCAACGCGACGGAGAAACGAGACTAATGAATTAAATAGTGATATATATGCATATCTACCCCTCTTATCCCATCTACTATCTACCCATTTTATCTTCAACCCCCCTTATCTTAAACCTCACTGACAACGCAGAGAAAAAACTCGCAAAAATTCTTGGTTTACACGACAGAGTAGACAGCCGACCCTGGCGTAGCCTAAATCGACAAATACCCATACATGACATACACCACTGTTAAACTGCCGGATATAAACCTGGTTTATGCACCATATAAACTACATACTAGTCTGTGAGGTCCTCAATGGGTGCTTTGTTCGTCTGGGCATCCTCAACCATCCGCGTTACACGCGACAGCATTGTATCCGAGCCCACCTGCAGCCAATAAGACATCGGCAAAGTTAAAATTGGCCGCAAAATATTAACAGACGGTGGATATTTGCTCCTCTGGCATAAGGTACGTCACTCACAAATACACTTACGACACACGCGCCGATAGTTCGAACATCCACACATATCCCCCCATACATGCATACACTCACTCTATAGGTGCACGATTGTACCGTCCGCTATACGTACATACATTTCTCCCATAAGCTATACGTACACACACTTGTACCGTAAGCTACACGTACACACACTTGTACCCTAAACTATACGTACACACACTTGTACCGTAAGCTATTCGTACACCCATTTGCACTTGTACCGTAAGCTATACGTACCCACCCTTGTACCGTAACGCACAACTGTGTGCACACACATGCCTTGGTCGCCTTGACATGCAGCACCCCCACCGTGTTCATGCTGCCCCCCACCACACTGTCCTCAACGTCCTTATTCACCGGAAGGCTCTCTCCTGTCACCAATGACTCATCCACTGATGACACGCCACTCACCACCACCCCGTCTGTCGGTACCTTTGCGCCTGGATAGACCTTGAGCACATCACCCCGTTGCACGTGTTCAATGGGCACCTCAGTCTCTGTGAGGTCGCCAGCGTCTGAAGAGAAGAAGACAGACACACGGATGGTATGAGGCGACCCTAAACCCTAAAAATCTAAACCCTAAAAATCTAAACCCTAAGGCGCATGACTGACAAGACAGACATAGGTGTACAAACGGAGGTTGATAGGGTTGTCAAGTGAGTGCTAGGGTTTAGGGTGAGTGTAAACCCTGTGGATAGAGTTTGGGGTTTTAGAAACCCCTTAACTCTAAAACCCCTAGAAACCGTGCGTGTGTTGTGGGTATCACTTGCTCAGACAAGTTGACAGATGCTACGGAGATTTCAGGGTTTAGGAAATAGGGCTTAGGGTTTAGGGTTAGAATTTGGGTTTTCAGGTTTGCATAGAACTCATTTCTGTAATGAAACACCCACGCAGAGACGCGGTAAGTAAAGCCCACACAACACAGCACACTCCTTCAAACACATCTACACCGCACACACAACTACTGCCACAGCCGTTGGCCAGCACAGCCGTGGAGCCTTGAGGTCGATGCGTGTGGTGGTGCACGTCCCCGTAGTCATGCCGTTCGCAAGGCTTGGCTGTTACTATAACACAGGCGATATACACATGTACAACAACATCATCATCATCATCATCAACAACAAACAAACACACACACACATATATATATATATATATATATATATCTTCACGCCCACCACGAACATAGGCACATACCAAAGCCTTCGACCAGAACGGCATGCTTCGCCTGCAGGTCAATAAGTGTAGTAAGGGCCACAGTGGTCTTCCCTTTCGTCAGATGTTCCAGATATTTGCCCAGAGAGATGAACGTGATGATCATCGCAGACGCATCGAAGAAAGTCATGGTCTCAGGTAATGCCCTGTGTGTCAGTTGATGAAGGTAGATTTGAGAGGAGAGATGGGATTATTTGTATACGTTTATGTGTGTATGTATATGTGTATGTGTGTGTATGTGTGTATGTGTGTATGTATATGTGTATGTGTGTGTATGTGTGTATGTGTGTATGCATACGTATGTATGTGTATGTGTGTGTATGTGTGTATGCATATGTGTATGTGTGTGTTTATGCATGTATGTGTGTATGTGTGTATGTATAGATGTATGGGGCGCAGCGCATATATATATATATATATATTATATATATATATATATATGATGATATGCGTGTGTGTGTGTGTGTTTGTGTGCGTGTGTGTGTTTGTATGTGTGTGTGTGAATATATTTGTGTGTGTGTGTGAATTGTATGAGTATATAAGTGTATTTGTGTGTGTATGTATGTATTTATGTACGTGTGTATGTACAAACGTGCATATGTGTGTTTATAGAGATCATGTGTGTATATATGAGTGCATGTGAGTGTATATAAGTCTATAGGTTGTACATGTGTAAAATCTACATGCTTAAACATGCACGTACACTCAAGACAAAGGGCTATAACCACGTCAACAGGGTCGTACATGATCGAATACATAGTAACACATGTACTGCTACAAACAGTACACAATCAAACCGCAACATGGGTCAACACGCATGCGAGAACTGAGTATCCCTACTACGCAGCCAATGAGCCCAATACCATCAATAGATGCATAGACGCACACATACACACATAGACACTAATACACAGACGCTAAGACACATATGATATCTTTACCATGCACATAGGAGGGTGAGCAAACGAACAAGTACAATATATACCTACCATGGGCAACATATATAAACATACCCGAAAATGGCCAACACACAGGCCAGCACAGAGTAGCCATACGCAGCTGTAGTTCCTAGTACCACTAAGACATCCATGTTAGCTGACCCTCTCTTAAGCGCATGGTACGCCCCTCGGTAGAACACCCACCCCACCCAGAACTGCACAGGAGTAGCCAGTATAAACAGCACCACCATCTCTACTGTCAGCTCACTGTACACCTGTGGAGAAGGGTATGAATCCCAGGTGTTATGCCATAGATATAACACACACAAATATATATATATATATATATATATATATATATATATATATATATATATATGTATATATGTATGTATGTGTTTGTGTGTGTGAGTGTGTGTGTGTATGTGTGTATATAACTATATATATATATATATATATATATATATACTACTCATATATATATATATGTATATCCGACACCCAAGTCTTACAGATTGTCTATATAACATGTAATCTCAATACATACATATGTGTAAACCCGTAAGAACGAATACATCTACCCACTATATATACGTGTACATAAAGTGAAGAGTACTGGCATACCATCCTTTTATATACATACACGCCAGCTTAGAAGCATGTGCATATGAGTGTAGATTGGGTTCTGCGTAGCCAACCAGCCCCGCGAAGAAATGCTCCATTACTAAGGTTTTGACGTCTTGGGTTTTAGTGACATTCAACCGCGCATGAATATTGTTTAATACAAACACCACCATTCACAATAGAAAAATACCACTCGCCGCTGCGAACGATGCGACTATACAACACGTTTCTAATTTACGACATGTCTCATATTCCCGTCACATTTAAAGGCCACAGTTGTACGTACCTCCTTCTGGAAAACACCGCCAAAAATGGACTTGGGAAAAATCATCGCTATCAGAAAGACGGGGACCGTGAACAGAACACCCACGGCCAAGCGCCACTGCCACACCTGCAAATAAAGAAGTTATAAATAGAACATACTCTGAGATGGATGGCAATATAAAGTAGCTATAAATAGAACATACTCGGAACATAGAAGTAGCTATAAATAGAATATACTCAGAGATGAATAGCAATAAATAGAATATACTCGGGAATTCAAAGTAGCTAAAAATAGAACAAACGAACTTAGAAGTAGCTATAAATAGAATATACTCAGAGATGGATAGCAATAAATAGAACATACTCGGGAATTCAAAGTAGCTAAAAATAGAACAAACTTGGAGATGGATGGCGAAAAATAACACATACTCGGGAATTAGAAGTGGCTATATATAGAACATACTCGGAGATGGATGGCAAATAAAGTAGCTATATATAGAATGTACTCGGAGATAAATGGAAGCAGAGATGAACTCAAAGAACTGTCTATGAGAAACAGACCCAGGAGCGAATACGTACTGCTTGAAGGGCCAATATAATTGTGTATCTAATACCTGCTACATCCGCATCCAACCATATATACGTTGAAACGTAAGTGATAGTACAAGCTTGAATTCGCACGTATGTCTACGAAAATATGGCGCGTGCACATGTGTATGCAAAAGCGCGATTGAGATTAATCGTCAATGAATTCTAACACCTCTACATCATACATTGATATTTACATATATATATATATATATATATATGTGTGTGTGTGTGTATGTATGTATGTATGTATGTAAGTATGTATGTGTATGTGTGTGTGTATGTATGTATGTATATATATATATATATATATATATATATATATATATATGTCTGTATATACATATATATATATATATATATATATATATATATATATATACATATGCATTATACATATATATATATATATATATATATATATGTATGTATATGATGTATAATACATACCCATATCTAGTACATAATGCTACCAATCACCTACCCTAAGGTCTCTCTCCTTTCTGGCCCTTTCCTCATCCATTCGTGCAGTGCCACCACTGGCCACAGCCACATCGTAGCCCATGCCATCGATCATTTCCAATACCTGCCGCAAATGAATCAGGAATTGTAATTTAAGAATTGAGTGAAAAGTTGGTACTGTGGGTGTTCTAGGCATTTTATTATTCAACAAAAGTTAAAACGCTCGCGCTTCGAGTCCCAGAAGACCCGCAGAACATTTGGGCAGAGTAGCCAATTGTCTTCGCAAATGGATTTTTTTTTAAAGAATTCAAGAATTTAGGCTTGATAAACATAAGCCAAAAAACAATCCTATAGGGCTGCATACATGGTTTAGGATTTAATAATATCGAACACAAACACAACTTTTAGGGTTATAGGTCTTAGGGTTATTGTGTTTAGAATTCCCAAATTGAATAGAGTTTTTGAGTATAGGATTTAAGTAAACCTAACCCAATTCAAATATGGCACGCGCAATGTCGCGTTAACTTGCAGAGATGTGACTGTAGGGTTTTTTGGGCTGTCGAGTTTTAAGAGATATCGCAACAGTTACTAACCACTGACAGTGCCAACACTCGCAAACATACGATCAAACAAACGCTACTCAGATCAACTAGACCTCGATTCAGCCTGAAACCCTAAGACCCTAGACTACTAAAACCCTCAAACACAACGTAAACTCGTTATACCCTGGTCAAAGGTAACAATCGCACTAACGATTAAAAGATCCACAGACAAATCACAACGCTCTCCTGTCTGCTCATGTGAACATCAATACAACACCACAACTGGTGAAGTATAACACAGCCCACAATCAGGTAACGAACCATGAGTATACCAGCCACAAAGATCATTTTGTATCTGAATTACATATATATATATATATATATATATATATATATATATATATATATATATATATATATTGTGTATTGTGCGTGTGTGTGTGTGTGTGCGTGTGTTGTGTGTGTGTGTTGTGTGTGTGTGCGTATGATGCGTGTGTGCGTGATGTTTGTTGTGTGCGTGCGTGTGTGTGTGTGTGTGTGTATGTGATTATTATTATATTGTTATTATGTGCATATTATATATATTATTATTATTATTATTATATTATTATTATATTATATATATATATGATTATTATATATATATATTATATGGCCATATATATTATATATACATATTATTATACATATATATTATTGGCATATATTGATATATTATATAATATACATACAACACATGTACGTACATGTATGCATGCATATAATGTATAATACATTATTATATCATGTACATATATATATGCCATTACATGATTGATGATGATGCGCGTGATTAGTGCAAGTGCACGCACACCATCAACATCATATTATAGTTATATTATATATTATTATATATTAATAATATTATTATTGTTATTATTAATATTATTATGCATTATTATATATGCATATATATAATATGCTATTATGATATATATTATAACATATATAACATATTGGCTATTATATATGTATTTATTATTATACGCATTATGCATATGGATTATAATGCAGAGCACTGCAAAACCATCGATTATATACGCAATGGTAATCGATTAAAAAAAAAAACAATAATATACATACATTATTATTATATGTTACATATTAATATATGGCATATTATATGTACATTATGCATTGTATGTATATATTGTATATGTATGTATGGCATGCAATGTATGTGTGCATGTATGCATGTAATGCATGTATATATATATGTATGTATGTATATATGATGATGTGATGATGTATGTGTATGTATATATATATATATATATATATATATATATATATATATATATATATATATATATATATATATATATATATATATATATATATATATAGATATATAGTACATGGATCTGGATCTGTATGCATTCACATAGATGCACATCCATACACACAGGTAAGTACCCACTCACCGCCCGTATGCCCAGCACATCCTGGTCGAAGGTCACCTTCGCACTAGCCGTCAGCAGGTTCACAGACACAGCCACAATACCCTCTTTCTTGCTCAGGTGCGTCTCTATGTTGTGTACACATGAGGCGCATGTCATCATCCCCCCCACACTCAGTGTGGCTGTGGTGATGGACGCCTGTGCGTTCTGACTGATTATTTCGCCTCGCACATCCAGCACACTGGTGTCGTAGCCCATGTCCTCAATAGCCTCGGCAATGTTCTCAGCTGTAGTCAACCTAAACGAAGGCAAACGAAGTGCGTTGGTAGGTTAGGGTGTGGGGGAGTGAGGATGATAGTGTGCGCGTGCGCGTGTGTGCGTGTGTGCGTGTGTGTGTGTGTGTGTGTGTCTACAATCAAACAACCACCATGTACCCAGTGTAACATATCATATGCCTTTTTTACAGTCAGCAGAACACATCCCTGACTATTCTGTACCTTGGGTTGTAGGCTACTGTGGCCTTCTCGCCCAGCAGATTGACGGATATGCTGTTCACAGCATTGTCCTTCGTCATGAACTCCTCGATGTTAGCCACACACGACGCACAGGTCATCCCCTCAATCGATATCATGGCAGTCCACTCCTCCTCTACAAGGTGCAGCGTGTAGGATTTTAGAATTTTGGAGTTTTAAGGTTTTAGGGTTTTTTTTGTTTGAGGATTTTAAGGTATTAAAGTAGGGCGTAGTTGAGGTATACAAGACTGTAATCAAGGTGTATAGATATATGGAAATAAGAACATCCCAAACCTACATGCATGCTAAGAGTGTGTTGTGTTATATATATGTGCGCGAATGTATTGGTGCACTCCAACCTGCTGCTGAGATGTTCGCATTTCTGCTCTGTGTGTGTGTGTATGTGTGTGTGTGTGCTGTGTAGTGTGATCCCCTCTTCCTGGAGATACGTATCTAAATATATACCTGCATGTGTATATATCTGTACGTACACATATATATACCATAGTACACGTACACCCACACCTTCACCTTCACCTACACCTGCACCTACACACCATTTATACTGACAGCGCTCTCTCCTTCAACCGCAATGGTCGGAATGTCTTTCATGGATGTCGGCTTCTCCGTGATCGTCTTTGGTACAGGTTGCTCTTCGCGTATAGTATCCTGCACCACCATATTGCTCACGGGCTGAGAATTGGCTTTTGCCGAATTCACACTGCCATTTCTCAGTGGAGAATCAGCTATCATCGGCTGTAAATTGGCTATTGTCCGCCTTTTGACATCGGCAGAACTGGCTGGCGCGGGGGTGAAGTCGTAGTCACTGCAGTGAATGTCTTGCAGCAGGTGTCCCAAAAAGGCTTCCCAGTCGGAGTTAGGCTGTATGCAATTACAACCAGATGCAAATGTTTTAAACTTTAAACTTTCAAGCCAATCCACCCAGTGTTCCTGTGCAATTCGGGTCCAGGTGTGTCCCTTTTCAAACAGACGGACTCCCTAACCCCACAGCAGAGGTTCTATCTACAAGATATAAAGAGTATACGCAAACCTACACAAGCACAAACACGTCCACATGAGAACCATGCACAAGTACACAAGTACACATACCGCTACGTCAAATCTGACGCGGTCGCCTGTAGCGCTGACTTCAAAGCCCAGAATACACTTTGCATCGCGTGTGCTATGGGGGTTTTCTAAGGCGTCTGTGATGGCTTGCCGCACCCTCTTTGCCCGCATATCTGGAGCCGTATTGTCCTCAGGACCAATATACAGACAAGCCACCGGCACAACAACGTTCCCACAGTTACAACCCACACAGCAGCCTGAGCCTGTGCTTGCGTCTGTGCCGGGGTTGGGTGTCGTGCTGTTTGGATTGACGGAGAGACTCGCCTTTGATCGGTTGGTTGCACACATGCAAGGATCGCATGTGCAGTTTGTGCATGATGACTGCAGAGCGTAGTAGCAATACTTGTCCTTGGTACTGACGTGTGTGCCACCTGTGTTAATGATTATATGCCGTGAGAATATGTGTGTATAGTTCAAGACACGCAAGCGAATATATATATTTATATATTAGATAAATAAATATATATATATATATATATATATATATATATATATATATGCGTGTGTGTGTGTACGTGTATGTGTATGTGCGTATGTACGCGTATGTGTGTGTATTTATGTGCGTGTTTGTGTGTGTGTGCGTGTGTGTGCGTGTGTGTGTGTGTGTGTGTGCGTGTATGTGTGTAATATGTGTGTGTGTGTGTTGTTGTGTGTATTGTATATATATATATATATATATATATATATTATATACGCATGTGCATATATGTATGTATGTATGTATTACAAATATATATACATATATATCATAACGAAATGCATATGTACACATACATATATATATACATTATGCAAAAGCAAACATATATATATATATTATATATATATATATATATATATATATATATATTATAATGTTGATGATGATGACATGCGTGTGTGTGTGTGTGTGTGCGTGCATGTGCGCATTTGTATATATATATTATATATGCATATGTAATATTATGTGCGTATGCGTGTATATTTGTATATATATATATATATATATATACATATGTGTGTGTGTGCGTGTGTGTGTGTGCGTCCCTGTGTGTGTGTGTTTTTGTTTGTGGATGTGTGTGTGTGGTTGTTTGTGTGTATACGCATACGTATATGTATGTATGTAGTTATACGAAGTACATGTTCAGTCTGTAAATAATAAACGAATGGTGTAGGAATAGAAGGCGTGTTCGGTGTTAACGTGAGTGTTGCCTGTGTTTTTTAAATCTAAGCTATAAACAAACATGTATATACACATCAATCTCGTATGCTCAACATCCTCATTTGGGAAATGTAGATATACAAATACAGCTTTTGCATTAATAGTGTATATGTAGTGGCAGTGCTTATTCTTGACACTCGTGTGTGTACCGTCTGTGCTCGTTGGTTGCATGCGCGATTCATCCATCATGTATCCATAGCAAAACAAATCGAGACGTGCAAATGTACAAGCACACACTACAGGTCAATTGTCTTGATTGCAAGCTATGAGAATACGTATACACAGTATATGCTCAATGTATATCTATATGCTATGTAGAGACCACAAGTGCAGTTTGTCTAAGAGAAGTATATGAGGCAGTATAATGACGTCTTTAATACTCTCGCGTACATGGCAAGCGTGTACTCTCGTGTACAGGACATGCGTGTGCATCCATACATGTACCCGTGTATCTATACAACAGCAGTAACGAAGAATCAGTATCATTACAAGCGCAAGCATAACAATTGAACAGGAACGCACATACGTCGTGGACGCCCGGGCGATTTCCCAATCGATGAGGTGCTGGAATAGGACGACATCTGTTCTACCTCGAAGGAGCAAAACCTTATATATATATATACTGCAATATGTTTCTTCTGATTGAATGTGTACTTGATACACTATGGCTGTTTCAAATGAGTATATGTGTATATACTACACTATATCGGTTGTGTATTGATTGAATGTCTGTGTAATACACTATATCATGCGTATATCGATTTCATTGAATGTATGTCTAATACACTATATCGCTTCGCTGATTAGATTTTCCTTTTTGATTAAGCTATACTATATAGAATAAGCTTCAAACTACGGAGTACGGACCTGCCGAATTCAATGTGAGTACAAAAGTATATATATATACATATATATATATATATATGTGTGTGTGTGTGTGTGTGTGTGTAGTTGTATTACACTGCTTCGAGTGCCTTTGTGATGTTACTTTATTATGTTGAGAGTTAGCAAATTGATGCGAGGCGCTAAAGTTATCAAGATTAAATCTACGATAAGATATACCAAGATCACTCTATATATGCAGACTCGACTGTCTAGTCGAGAGCGTTTATTTGTGTACACTACAGTGACTACACCGCATATACTTTAATATATACATCTGCACGCACACATCTCATATCTCCCCATCTCCCCAGATCTCGTTAAAAAGTGATATGAGTGATATTGTCCAGTCATCATGATGATGAGAAATCAGGAAAAGGCGAAATTGGTACATACTAATATTGGCCCAGTCCAATTTCGAGAGAGGACTCGGGACATAAAACTCACATCGGAAGGCTATTATAGCCATTGCTGTTGCGTTGGCTTATTCCCGGGTAGTACACGAAGATCCAAAAACCGGATTTTGGCTCTAGGACTCTAGAGACTAGATGCCCAGAACCCTAAACCCTAAAACCCTTCAGAGATTTTATGAAGGGGTTTTAGAGCTTCATTTCCTTGTTCGATTTTGTCCTCACTCTCGAACTGAATAGGGGCACTTCTATTCTATGTACTCTGAGAGATGTCAAACTTACTGACTTATACTGAGTGGGGGCAAGCCGGTCAGCGAAGGCCCGGAGAGACCAAGAGAAATAGTCTGAGAAAGTACCTCCGCAAAATGTACCGACACATGTCCTCTGAGAAATCCAACACCATTTTCTCAAGCGTTTCTTCAGAACTCCAAGCAAAATGAGGATACCATCAGAGTCTGGTCTAAACGGGTAGCACTGGTCGCACGTGAAGCTGAGCTCCAGAAGACCACCTTATCACCGATCTTTATCCAGGAGATGTTCCTTACCGGCCCAGGAAACGCTGAAAAGGAAATAGTGAAGCGATAGTATTCAGCAACAACTGGTTTCCCAGAACTAACTCCAAGATGCTGGCTTTACCTCTCAATTCCCAGTTAACAAGCATGTATGTAGAAATACGCCTTCCGGTCAGTCTGAAACATCAAGATCAAATGAGATAACATATTGATTTTTAATTGTATTTAAATTAATTAAATACAAATTATTTTTCCAATATTTCCAAAGTGTTCTATATTCACTTTGATGGCTCCAATAGCCTGAGTATTTGGTATGACTCATTTACTTGAATCTATTTGAGACGATAGTAGATGTAGGATATCATGAACTACTACTTACAGGTTTTGGTCTTCCCGCCAATCTCCAAAATCCAATAGGTCTTTTTCTTTTATAACTTTTCTTCAGATGGAACTTTATTTATAGTAGCCAATGTATTAACTTCACTTACGTTCTTATGTCTATTTACAAGTTAGGCAAGTGGTTATGAACACTTAGTACCTCTAGTGAAAATTATTCAATAAAGAACAGCTAGAGGTACGCCCTGTGTGATCGAGGATATTAAGTCTCTCACCAATAGGCAGTCCCGATCATTCTTACACAAGCTACCACTGCTAAATCCTAACTGACTTAAATTGTATTTTAGTTTATATAACATAGTTTAAAACATAGAAAGATCCATCGAAGTTTACATGTAGTCTTATCACCTCCACTATGGCACCAATTCACTTGGCCCTTTCACGTACATAGGGTGGCTACCGTCTCTATTGCGACCAACTCCTAGCTTTAGCACAACCACCACCACCAGCGCGCAGCCTCATTCTACACCCAATATACGACATTTGAATAAATCCATTTTTTTCGCTGCGTAGTTATTTTTGTAGTAAGTATACGCGAGATAACTGTATCTCAACGTTCTCCTCCTCAGGAGAGGGGGACGTTGTTCATTTATTAGTAATTATAAACAGTAATCCTAAAATGACTGACTCTTAAATGAGTCATTAGTCATGTGCTGTAAAACCAGCAAAACCTTAAACCCCCCCAGTTTATCAGATTATTCTGATAAACTGTAAAACTTGTAATAAACCTAAAATAATCAAATAAATATAAGTACTTGTATTCTGACCACAACCCCCCCCAAACTGAAGCACTGAACAAAACAGTGTGCCAGTTTCAGAGATGATAAGAATAGCATAGTACCTTATGTGCTGGCATTATCCTCGAGAGCTAGAGCATTGTGCTGGCATTTATCCTCGAGAGCTAGAGCATTGTGCTGGCATTTATCCTCAGAGAGCTAGAGCATTGTGCTGGCATTTTATCTCAGAGAGCTAGAGGACCCGATGTGTACGTCTCGAGCGACCGATCGTGTTTGAATTCTTGAAGCTACTGTTCATCTTTGTCAGCATATAGGAGTTTGGCAAGTACAATATAGGACTGTATTTGTGTCGGAGAAAAAACTGCCAGTGGCAGAAACCGTGCAAACCATTAACCCGCTGTTTCAAAACAATGCCCAAGGAGTTGTTTGATTGATTTCGCTGTGTTATACTCCGAAGCAAGAGTGGCTCATTTAACCTCGCGAGCTTGAGCCGCTGACGATTTTCCCTCGCGAGCTCGAGTGCTAACCGTTTATTCTCGCGAGCTCGAGTGGCTGGTTTATACTCGGGAGCTAGAGTCGCTGCTTTTTTATACTCAAGAGCTCGAGTGGCTGGTTTATACTCGGGAGCTAGAGTTGCTGGTTTATACTCAGGAGCTAGAGTCGCTGCTTTTTATACTCAAGAGCTCGAGTGGCTGGTTTATACTCGGGAGCTAGAGTTGCTGGTTTATGCTCCAGAGCTTGAGCTCGATATCCGAGAACAAAGTTATATTGAAGATAAAGTATTAGAACTGTGCACGTTGGCGCTTACGTGTCCGTGTCTGCGAAGCTTTGTGGTAAGCCGCGATATCGTTGGCATCATCAAAAGCTTCTACTGTTTCCCACGTTGGTTCGCCTTCTCGCCATCTCACCAGGTATTCTAATTTCCCCGTCTCATCATTCGTACGATGTGTGATAATATGGCGAAACTCAACCCCTCCTTCGGTCCATAAGTCTTCGTTAATTGGTGGGTCTGTGCGTCTATGCACTAAACGGAGGAGTTCCACCCGTACCGGTTTGTTCTTGAATTCTGGTGGGGCGGAACCATCCTTGTTCGCTAACCCGTAGCGTTGGCCGTGTCTAGCTTTGACTACATATGGTCCAAACAATGGCCGCATAGCCTTCGTTGTTCGGCCTTCTGATCGTACCATGACCACATCTCCTTCGTCGAAATGTACCAAGTCGTGAGCATGCAGGCGGTCAAATGTCGTCATAAGCTTGCCTGTATACTTCTTGGTAATGTGGTGGAGGGTCGGCAATATAGTGTCCTGTAACTGGTCTAATCGTTGTGCCCAGGTGTCATTCGTCATCGGCTGAGAATCCGGTAACTCGTCCGTGAAATCGGCGAACGGAACATGGCGGCGGCCAAAGTACACGCTAAACGGTGCACTCTTATGGCGACGGGATATCCGAAGGTTCTGGTATAGCATCGTAAACGGAAGGCGTTCGTCCCATCGAAGGGAACTGCCTCACAGCATTGTCGAATAGAACGTGTAATCTCCTTGTGACGTCGTTCTGCCGTGACCAGCACTTGGGGTCGATATGGTGGAGACACCTTATGTAGCATCCCCACTTCTTGGACCAGAAGCTCCACTAACTTGTTGATGAACTCCTTCCCCATGTCTGTTTGGATTTTACGGGGTAAGCCATGTTCGCCAAAAATCTCTATGAGTGTCTGTGTCGTGGTTTCCTTTGTCTTGTCCGGTGTGGCTCGAAGGATAGAATAGCCTGTGGCGATGTCTAAGACGTGAAGGATATAATTGTTCTTGCGTCTGGACTCCAGTGTGGCATCGGGATGTAGTCCACTTGAATATGGTCCCACGGGTAGCGTGCATCGATGCTAATCATCGGGTGGAAACCTTTACGAAGTGTGTCCTGTCCCAAACATGTGCCACATTGCCGCTTAACCTCTGTGGCTAACTCAAGTGCCCCTGGCCAAACGTGACCGTTCTGACGAAGTTGTTGGACTGTGTCCGCCGCCCCATGATGTCCTTGTTCGTGTTGCGCTTGCGTGAGTTGCGTACGACGCTGTTTCTCCGCCGGACTCGCTTGTGCAAACGCCGGTTGACCCTCTGCATCTGCCAGTGCCACTGAGATTTCTCGCGCTGTGTCTAAGCACATGACATATTTTGTATGCTTTGGTTCTGCATAACCAAGTCGCTGTGAAAACAGCGGGTCCAGTTTGAATCCACTGGGAGGACCCACCCGTGCTACTACGGTATGACCCCATGGTGTCTTCCCACATGCGTACTTAGCGTACTTGAGGAACGTGTGTGGTGTACGTGGTACCAGCACCGGTTCTGTCTGCAATAACTGCTTGAACAGGTCGAACCATGGTGCTCTTGGTACCCATGGTAGACATACTGTGGCCCGTGCGCCGTCGGCTCGTATCTTGCGTAACATCCTGTGTATCTGTTCCCAAGGCGGGTTCATCCATCCATCGACTATCGACCAGTCGTGGGCAAACGCTCCTTCCCCATCATCCTTCGTCCAGAACCGAGGAAGCTGAGCGTTGGTTGGGTCCGCAAATACATCTATGTCATTCGGTCCAAAGTGTTGTTGCGCTTGTTCAAAGTAACTAGGGAATAACTGCCAGCCGTCTGTATACATTATTTCGAGTTCGTCCTGCTCCGCTGTCCCCTCGTGTACTCTACTTAACATGTCCGGGAGCACATTTGTCTCTCCTGGTATATGCGATATGGTAAAGTTGAATAGCGCGATGATATGATGCCATCTCTGAAGCATCGGATTAAGCTTGAGCTGTGTGTTCATATACACAAGGGCCTTGTGGTCCGTGAAGACCGCAAACCGTTGCCCATCCAAGTATTCCCTGAAATGTGTCAGTCCATATACCAATGCCAGTAACTCCTTCATATGTGTGGCGTAGTTCTGTTGCGCATGGTTCAGAGTCTTACTAAAGAACATTAGGTAATGTTTCTTACCGTTGACCCATTGGAATAGCGCTCCCCCTAAACCGTAATCGCTAGCGTCGGTTTCCAAGTTCAGAGGAATGCCGCTAATTCTTTGCGTCATCGTACTAACCGAGTCGGTACTAACCATGTACATCTCCCATCTCTACTACCCTACTGTGGATCCTAAAGAACTTTCTTCTAACAACTTCTTAAATACAATTTAAGCTCATTAGCTTGCAATACGATTTGTACTTGTCTCACACTGAAAACAACCTTCCTACCTGTACTCACACATGACTACTTATCTGTGGATTCTGACTGATTGTCTGATTTCGTCATTTGATCGTCGTGAGACTTTCCTTGTTGACCCTGGTTAATGTTCTGCTTGATTGGAATGTTCGCTCTTCGGGTTCACTCGTATTAGTAGATTCTTTCTTCATCCTCGTCGTCCACACGTCGATGATCCAACGACCGGGTAATCTAAATCGTTCAATTTGATGCGACATTCTCTGTTCGCATTGTCTTTCAATTGTTATACTTATAACAAAAAAATATGTGCCAGCTACTGACTAATTCATATTCTGTAGCTTTCTCTGTAATTACTAATAAACTAACAACTTCTATGGTAAGTTAAAAATGTAGTAAGTATACGCGAGATAACTGTATCTCAACGTTCTCCCTCCTCAGGGAGGGGGACGTTGTTCATTTATTAGTAATTATAAACAGTAATCCTAAAATGACTGACTCTTAAATAAGTCATTAGTCATGTGCTGTAAAACCAGCAAAACCCTAAAACTCAGTTTATCAGATTATTCTGATAAACTGTAAAACTTGTAATAAACCTAAAATAATCAAATAAATATAAGTACTTGTATTCTGACCACATTTTCTGAGATTAGGATTTCTTTCTTATTAAGTACTGGTTCTTAGTATTTGAATCCTTAGGCATAGTCTTTATTTCTTGATTATGATTATTTCCTGTTGATGTAAATTTTCTTAAATATTTTCCAATATTATGTACAAAATCCTTCATATTTCTAAAACCCCAGTCATGTGTCAGTGCTATCAAGTTACAAGTAACAACTGATAGTGAGCTTTGCTATGGTCAGCAACATTTGGGCAATGGTGCCGCACGTGCTTTAGAGTAATAATATAGGGTTTAGACCAATCACTGTAAACTATTCACTTGATGAGTAGTTGTACTGTAATATGTAATTATGTTATATGTAGATTGTAGTATTGAATTATGGATATCGAGTTATTGACTTATAATCTCTTGTATAGTTGAGGGTGATGTGCTCACTGCTCACAAGCTACAGACCTGCAGACTCCTGCTTACAGTTTCACAGTTAGTGCAGTAATAATCAATATGGTTACACAATATTGAAAACTAGGTTATAAAAAAATGAGATTATTCAGATGGATATTCATATCCTTAAACGAGGCTTTTCTCTTGTTGTCTTGCACGTTTCCACTTAAAGAGAATATGCTTTCCGACTTCCAAGATGTTGGCAGCACACTGAAAGAGATCAGTGTCACCGCGTATAGAATGGGAAATTGTTCTTTCATGGTATGCCAATATTCAACGGCTTGCACACTCGGATGTACTCACTTCGATACAGATTTGGTTGCCAAATCTCTACTCACTTGCACAATCACATCCTCAGGCTTAGAGCCCCAAAAATAGCTGAATATTTCTTAATTCCTAGTTCTCAAATTCGTTTCCTATACGTAATTCCTAATCCCTCAAAATCAGGAACGGGCCTCCATACTATTCCTTACAAAAATTACGGCAATCTCTCTGTTATTTCTTTGCTTAAAAAATGAGTTCATTTGAGTATGTCTCTTGTCTTCGACGTCTTCAAATTACCTCTACATTCATTTTGTAAATATTCATCACCGATACCAATATCTGAACCGAAACTCTTAAATGTATCATCTACATCTGGCATTGAGCGACAGTCGTGGCTGCTATGGTAGAAAGTCGTTGCTGTTCTGTTTTTTTGTTTTTTTGCTTTTTTGCGCGTAATATGGAAAGGAAACAGAACATATGGAGGCGAACTATAAGTGCTTACCTTTACGGATTGACTATATATCCCAAGTATACAGCAACTGCAATATTGATTTATTGAAATGTTATAGTGTTGTGGCAAGCGATTGTAGTGCTGGATGTTCGGAACAAGTGAGTCCGCCAAAACAGATTCCTTTATAAGCAGTGGGGTTCCAACACTGTATGTAGTTCAGAGATGTCCTAATAATGTGGAAGCATGTCCACTCAAATGAACACAATCAGAATAAAGATGTGATATTTGTTCTTTTTCAAATATTATGCGACAACTTCCCAGCAGCATTTTTTTATTTCCGAATGGCAATGTTCTCGTTATAAATTTGCGCTGTGCATATCAGCTGCCATAGTTCCAACTGACCTTCTATATACCGTTCGAGAACCGAAATCTCGTTGGGGCATTCTGAGCTGGACGCAGGGGTTCGAGAGTCATGCTCGGGTGGACATATAAATCCAAAGGAATTGGTCTGTTAATAAGTCTAAAGCGATTGGTCTGTTGATAAGTCCAAAATAAATAAATCGAGTGTTGATAAACGCCATGCGGCACGTGTTTGTACCCTGCACAATGCGCGTGTCTGCTACGACACATCTTGTAAATGTCACAGATGCATACATACGACACATCTCCTAGTGTAAGCAATGGGAAACAGCGTCACAGAACTACTAGCAGTCTCTGGAGTAGTGAGTGGGGGCGATAAGGTCTGGTCGCCCAACAGCATGAGCAAGCAGCATTGTATTGTATGCTTATCCAATCTTACTAATCTATTCGCAATTTCATACTAGATGTACGGTGTAGAAATATCCACTACAGATGACTCATACATTGCGACACAAGCGCGACCTTCTCATTTCAATCTCAACATCCAAGGTACTCAGCTCGTGTATGCGGTGTAGGCAGCTATCTGTGCCATTTACAGTATATAGACTCGACAGAGGTAATATCCTGATAACATGGGGTGAAGAAGTACAATACTCACGACGGGTTCAAACGCTAGCGTTCGGCAACATCTTGCTTTAATTTAATTATCTCAATGCGCCTACACTGTCCCTCTCGCGCTAAATTCAGAACTTCTCTAGTCGGCACGCGGGGGCATTGTAAACCATCTGCATGTCCACTTTATGGCCAAAGAGGTCTCGGATATTATTTAGTCCTAGCTTAATCATGGTGGGTCGTTCCAAAGACAGTCCGAATCCTAGCACCGCCACACCCTTGGGTAAGCCCATGGGCTCTAACATCTCGGGCCGGAACATACCTGTTACAAAACGCGTATATAAAGGAAACGAATGGTGTGTGTGTAGGAGGGAAATAATATCGTCAGTATGTTACACGTAAATGTGATAAAGTTAATCTACAGATAGATAGATAATCGACCGTAAACACACACCTGGCCTACGAAAGGCACATGTATGCGAGACATACGTTACTGATGTGGATAGCTGTAACTGAGCTAATACAACGCAAATACGCGGAGGTTCACTGCTGCAGGCACTGACTGTGTTCCGTGTGTGTGACGGGTTCTACTTTTCATATCTCTACGTTTGTACATAGACACGACTCAAAAACTTCTGACTCAGCAGCAACCACTCACCACTGCTGCCAACCTCAATACACACCCATATAGATACAGATACAGATACAGATACAGCTACAGACACAGACAAACAAATATATGTATATATATATATATATGTATATATATAAATGTATACAAATATATGTAGATATTAATGTATACAAATATACATATATATAGATACATATTGATATACATATATATATATATATATATATATATATATATATATATATATATATATATATATATATATATATATATATATATATATATATATATATATATGAGTGTGTTCGCATATTTACCATTGGATAGAGATGTAGATCCACACATACTTACCGCTGTTGCCAATCTCAATCCACTTCTTCATGCCCTCGTGGTAACCGAAGATCTCCATGGATGGTTCAGTGTACGGGTTGTATGCTGGTTTGAATCGCAGCTTGTCCATACCCAACGCCTTGGCAAAGAACTGATTAAGGAAACCTACGAGACCACCCAGTGAAATGTCCTCCCCTGCAAGTACACCCTCGATCTATAAATAGAACGCCGGTAGGTATATCATCAGTATGATTGCAGATGGAAACAAGGGATATCCTTGATCTATAGATAACACACCGGTAGGTATATCATCATTCCAGTTGCAGACAGATACAAAGAACTGCAGTGGTGTTGGTCGCATTGATTGTAGACATCAAACAGTATGAACCCTACAGAATAACAGAGTGTGTGTATTCCTTTCTGCAGAGTTGACATCCACGTACATGTTTGCGTTCGAAATTCCTTTTACTTTTGTATGCCGTTCGCAGTTGTAAGCACTCACCTGATGAAACTCGGCCAAATGTGTCGCGTCCAGCGTTTCGTTTCGGAACACGCGGTCGATACTGAACATTCTGCTGGGCTTAAACCCGTCGTCAGCCAATTTCTGCAGATAACAACGGGAAACCACGCATGAGTTTATGTGTATGAGAAATCATGCCAAATTTCCACAACCAAATCATAAAACAACCTCAGTAAACACACGCACATACATACACAGACACAGTCATATATATATATATATATATATATACCTTCAGCATTCGCGCACTAACAGCCGTTGTGTGTGTGCGCATGATGTTCTTCCTGGCCTCATCTGTAGTCCAGGGTGTGCGATAGCCCTGTGAGCCAGTCGCACCTCCGTCTTCATGTGTGGCTTTGACCGTGGCCATGTAGTCGTCGGGGATGGTTGCACAGTTGGCAGGATCTGCAACGAAGATGCAAGGCAGAATAATGAGACATGTGTGGATATATATATATATATATATATCGATTGAGATCGTTGCACAGTTGGCAGGCTCTGCTACGAGAGGTACATGCCAGGATGACTAAGACAGGTATATACACACACACACACACATATATATATATAAATATATATATATGTAGATATATGTAGATATATATATATATATATGTGTGTGTGTGTGTATATATATATATCTATATACGTATAATAGAGTGTGCATACAGTATGTCTACGACAAAGGCTTTCACGAAAATAACAAAAATTTATACTCCTATAATTATCACAGTACCACATGACACTGTGCACAAACCCAGCAGACTGATAGAAATAAAGACACGTGGTTTAGGGTTTAGGGTTCAGGGGTTTAGGTTATACAGACATACATACACCTTTACATAACATATACAGACATGTCCACCTATGCACATGCCTGCGGGTGGGCTGGGCTGTATACATATGCACGAATAACTGCACCACAGGTATATGAGTGTATAATCAAAATGAATACACGCAGAGCTATACTCCACTACACCACAGGGAGGTAGGTATTTGTACCTGGAGTGAATACAAGTAGGTATATACTTGACGTTGCGTAGCAACTACACCGTGGTCAGAACCTGCGCGAGCGAGGCTACGAAAGAGAAACAAACTCCTTCTAGGCTAAGGAGGGTACTGCAAACACATAAGGAAATAATCACACTCTTGTATGTCTACGTATGTAAATGTCACCGTCGATAACAAAGGTGTGACCACATACTCACCTTTGCTGAGGGTGTGTGATAGATATACTTAATTTCAGATCTAGATGTCGTCGTATGTATATGTCATCGTTGATGAAAAGGGCGATTCCAAATATATGTACATATATAAGAACAGTTGTGTATATATTAGCGTATGTCAAACATACACTTCTATTTAACAACTGACTTGCATGCCTGCGTATGTATATGTCACCGTTGAAAGTGAAAGTGTGTACCAGTATATATGCATATATAAGTACAGATATGTATGTGTGTGTACATACTGACTGACCTTTGATGAACAAGATATGCATATATGAGAACATATATGTATGTCTTAGTGTGTGTGTGTGCACATACTGACCTTTGATGAAGAAGGTGTCGTGCGCGTCTCTGGCGGGATGTGCTTGTGGCTGGAAAAGCGCGTCGAAGTTCCAGAAGGATGACTATGTCCCCAAATACCAGCAAATGATTAAAAAAACTCAGGTTTAACATCAGAAAAAACTCAATTTACATCATGCAGGATACAAGGGTACGAAACAAAGAACGCGCCAATCAGGTCCGAGCAGAATATAGGCGTAGAGGTTTAAAAGTGTGACAGTAGAGACTCTCAAACGTTACTAACTCAGATGTCGTCTCCGACTATGGTATTGTGTGAGTGGCCACATAAGAAGCGCACAAATGGGCACACAAACAGACACATACATATTCTTTACATACACACACATATCACATATGTAGTCACATCTCGACGTACACATACGTACAACGACGTGTACCTACACACATACCATTATATATAGGAATCAAAATATAACCACATACACATATACACAACTACACACATACACACATACCATAGGATACACAGGAACCTAACTATACCAACATACACACCTCAACATAGTTGTTTGTAGGCATTTCGGAGAAGCCCATCTCCAGAAAGATGTTGCGGAACTCTGTGCGCACTTTCAGCAACGGATGCAAATGGCCACAGGCCAAGGGCGCCCCTTTAGCCTGGAAGTTATACGGCTTAAGCTCCTTGTTCCTCCATTCACCACTGTTCATGGATATGACATGCGTATGTGATACGATAACGATGTTAATTTATCATATGTTTATAGAACAGATCTGAATATCTATATATCTATATATATATCGGTATATCTCTGTATATATTTATATATAATACATACATACATACATATATATGTGTACATACATGCATACAAACATACATTTACATTAAAACACATAAACATGAATATAAACATGAATATAAACATAAACAATATATATATATATATATACGCATGTACACTTGATTACATACACACTTTACATTAAAACACATAAACATGAATATAAACATAATCATAAACATAAACAATATATATATATATATATACGCATGTACACTTGATTACATACACACTTGCAGATATGTCTATAGTGAGTGTCTGTGCGTGTGCGTTAGTGCCTACCTGGCAATCATTTCGGGGGTGAGTTTCGTTTCGTACACTTTGATTTCTGCACTGAAGTTCTCACCTTTGCTCACGAACTGTTCTTTCAGAGTTCTGTTACAATGTAGGTAGGCGAGCTCGAATAAGTATGACTTATACGGGAGGATTTGCGACAGCGCGTGCCGACAGAGTTGTCGTAAAATGCATGCGATAGAAAAGTTTGATATTGACCACGGGTTAGTTACGGGCTAAACTAATTCTCAAACAATTTAATATCAATAACATATCACTAATCAACATTACACTCAGCTATCAATAGACTATTTCATGTCAATACCATGTCACTGAATTTGTTGCCGTTAAACAGTCTTAAACTCAGTTATCGGCGATTTAGAAAGAAGAACAGACATACTAAGAATATACACACGCACTACAGACATACATACAATATCGCACACACATGCATACACATGCATACACACATGTATATCTCACACATGTATCTCTCACACACACACACACGCACACACACACACATATATATATATATATATATATATACTCTCCCCACACCCACACATGCATACACATGCATACACGAATGTATATCTCACACATGTATCACACACTTACTCACACACACACACACATATATATATATATATATATATATACTCTCCCCACACACATACACAGTCTGGACGGCCTTGCGCTTCTTGAGGTCCTTGAGAACAGACTCTGAGACGCTCTTGCCGTCTCTGATGAGTTGCAGGTTGTGCCGTGTGGTGTCTGTTATCGTTGCCACAGCGCGTTTAATAGCTGGCCCGCCCTCGGCTTTCTTATCCATCGCCACCCATTTGGCGGCGAGTGCTTTATTTATACCTACTTTGTAGTTGGGTCCCATAGCCTGTTGTGTGTGTGTGTAGGTAGGTATGTACGTGTGAGTGTGATTGCCTTTTGTGGGTGTGTGTAGGTATAGGGACGTGATAGCAATGGGGTTATATGCCTACATAACTAACAATACAAGGTTTTAAGCCAAGTAGAACTTGCCACTAGCCCGTGCATACTCGCTATATATACATATATACACCTCATAGACGCACACACGCATATATATACGTATACAGATACATACACACACATATATTCATATATACATATACACATACATACACACACACAATATATATATACATATACAAAAAAACGCACTCACACCTATATGCATATGCCCACATACCCACATTATACCTACCCATACAGTCATTCACACACATACCTACATACCTACATACACCCACCCTATCCAACCACACACATATGCATACCAGAAGCTCCTTCTGCGGCATGCCTGCGTCCCCCTCGGGAATGGTGTTGTACACAGCTGCCTCGTGACTGCCGTTGTCAGCCATGTACGAGCCCTCTTCAGTCAGATGAGTCTCGGAGTGTGACGTACTGGATGCTACGATGTAACCTGTTGGAGAGAATAGCATACGACGCTTTAATGCTTGATAATTGATAGATGCAGAAAGGACGTGACTACGCAGAATAGGACGTGACTACACAGACTACGTACGATGTTAAGTTGTCAATAGAATATGATAGTAGAACTCAGGAAGAACATGCCATTCATACAAACATACATAAATACGTTACACGCGATACAATACAATACGATACAATAAAATATACAATATATATATATATTTTTATATATATATATATTTGAATATAACATACATATAAATATATATGGCGTATGGTTCACTGACTGTCATGTGATCGATGGTGCACAACAGCCTCGTTGATATGAAATATCCAAACACTCAGTGCTTGATCTGGGCTACATATTAGAATACCTGTACTCTATACGTATTAATACAGGATCTAAACGACATCTCACGTCTGCAAATTCTTATTTGCGCAATTGTCAATACTTATAACGTATATCTTTCACTAGCACACAGCCAGTGCATGCATAGACGTAGAGCTACTACTAAATATTGAGTCCAAAGCATAGCCATACAATCTCCATTTGGGTGCGAGAAGGTTGATATTAAAGTGTAATATGAAGCAAACATCGTGCTGTTGGGAATATAGCACAATGTAAGGCTATAACCCGCCAGGTGGCGTGCTTCATCGCCACTAATGCAATATGAAACACATAAGGTATCGATATATATATATATATATATATATATATATATATATAAATAAAGTATGCATACAAACGACATGATATAGATACACATACACCACACGCCACCCCTCTTTCCGCTCCTCGACAAATATGAATACACTCACAAACACACACACGCACACATTATATATATATACATTTATATATATATATACAGTTTATATGCATACATATGCATATATATATATATATATATATATATATATATATATATATATATATATATATATATATATATATATATATATATATTTTTGTATATATATATATATACACACATATATATATATATATATATAGTATGTATACCTATATGTACAACACAACAATTCTATCAACAAAAAACTTGAGACGCACATGCGATACCACAAAAATCCATACGACTTTGTCACTCCAATACCACACTCCAACATACCCGGGTGTACAGCTCCCATTCGCTTAATTGCGCTCTCGACCACAGTCTGTTCAACGTTCAGTCCTTTTGCAATGTCTGCAATAGCGATGCTGTTTTCGGTTGATTTGTCCACAAAGTGGAGCAGGTCTTGAATGATGGACTCAGACATGGTGTTAGTGGTGTGCTTGTATGTTTGTGGGGATGACTTGACTTATGGGTGTTAGGGCTAGGTATTCCAACACTATACCAATGTACATACATATACACAGATATATACATATATATATATATATATATATATATATATATATATATATATATATATATATATATTATATATATATATATAT
>LUCW03001496.1:140000-152500 GCA_001586965.3 Sphaeroforma sirkka | reverse complement strand
ATCCTATTGGCATAGAGCTCGGTAGCGCTTACTCGGTCGCTGTTGTATATGTTACTACTCAACGAATCGGCAATTCAACTAGAAAACGTCTCGTACTTTATTGGCCAATTTTAATATTGCTCGTATTTTATTGGCTATTTTTAACATTGCCCGTATTATATTGGCCAGTTTTTAACTCTTCTCTCTCATTGGCCAACAGGTGGGTGGCGCATGAAGCTAGCTCTCGCTCGGTCGCTGCTGTATCAGGCCGATATGCTGTTGCTGGACGAACCAACCAATCACTTGGACCACCAGGCAGTGCAATGGCTCGCAGACTATCTCAACTCACTTAAGGAGACCACTGTGCTACTAGTGTCACACGACCACGTATGTTAGCATTTCTATGTGTGTGTGATGACTATCCCATCTCACTACTAGTGTCACACGACCACGTATGTTAATATTGCTATGTGTGGGTGTAGTGTGTTTCAATATTGTTCTGTGTGTATATGTTTAGTATGTATGTGTCAAATATATGTCAAATATATGACAAGATGTGTCAAAAATGTGCCAAGTATGCGTCAAATACGTGTCAGGTATGTGTCAAGTATGTACTTGTCAGATACGTGTGAAATATTTACCCAGCCGCATACATATTTACGACATGCTCGGAATTTACGACGTTCGGTTTGTCGTTTATTCGTACCCTCACAGGAATTCATGCAGAAGGTGGTGTCGGATGTTATTCTCGTCAACCGCAAGAAACTGTACTACTTCCACTCAGACTTCGAGCAATTCCAACGCACCCAGAAACAGCTCAGCGCCCCAGGTACAAGACACCGTGAGAGCTATATGATATGTATATGTATATGTATATGTATGTATATGTATATGTATATGTATATGTATATGTATATGTATATGTATATGTATATATATATATATATATATATATATATACTCATATTAGTGTCCATTACCACACATCCACATGCATACTTATAGCACTCATGTATTGATACTCACATCTCCACGCACCTATACACACCCCTTACCATACAGCTAAATTCAAGGCTAGCACAAACACAATTGGTCCTACATCCGTTGTTGGTGCTAGTGCCAGGCGTGCTCCTGATATCATTAACAACAACGGCGAAAAACCAAACAAGGACAAGGCTGCTGCTGCCAAGGAGGATGAGGATGAAGACCCCGACTTCAGGCCTCAATTCAAGTTCCCCAATCCAGGTGTGTAGGTAGAATATTTTTTCGACCGGGGTAGGTATGTTTCCATGTGGGTGAATGTATATCTTGTACAGTGTGTTGTAGCTTTGAATTCAAGTTCCTTAATCTTTGTGTAGGTAGAATAATCTATTTTTTGTACCGGGGTAGGTATGTTGCTATGAAGGTGTATGTATATCTTGGGGAGTGTGTTGTAGAACGCTTGTGTGAGATGACCACCATAGCGGAAGTCGAAGGAGTAGAGGGTTCAAACGGCAAACCTCGATTCGGGGTATCTGATCCAGATGTGTAGGTAGATATATATGTGGGTAGTCATATATGTGAGTACATAGTGTGTGTGGGCACATGTAGGTAGAGATATTTGGGTAGTCATGTATTGTAAAGGTATATGTAGATAGGTATATTATATGCACGTATATAGTGTGTGTAGATAAATAGTGTACGCAGATAGAAATATTTATTTGTGGATGGTCACGTATATGGGTAAAAAGTGTGTGTAGGTCTATGTAGAAGATAAGTTTATTCACATGTTATAGGTAGGTGCGTGTGGGTCGATCCGTGCAGGGGTGACAGTCACATAATTCAGTAGAACATTTGTTTGTGTTCAGTAGCCGTTGGTTTTCAAAATAAAGAGAGCCCTGACCTTGACCCACGCCCCCTTTCCACTTCGAGTGTGTAGGCATATATATATATATATATATATTCCCCTTCTATCACCTGTAAAGAAAGGGTTGCTTCAATCTATTAGCGCATCTGTCGAATATCATATATTTCTGACTATTTCCCCCTATTCAATGTCCGTATTAGGACTACTGGATGGAGTGCAAAGTCGCACTCGCGTGGTGATGAAGATGAAGAAGGTGCAATATACCTACCCCGGTGACAGCAAACCGACGCTAAATGATGTGTCACTAAAGTTGACACTGGGATCTAAAATAGCTATCTTGGGAGAAAATGGCGCAGGTATATTGTGCTGATACTCTACGAACAAATTTACCCTGAAGTTGTGACTATAATATCAACAATCCACCACAATGTTAACTGAATGTATATATATATATATATATATCGAACTATATATATGTATATATTTACACACACACACATATATATATATATATATATATATATATATATATGCACACATTTCGCTCTCCCTCACACAGAGAGGTCTACATTGACATCTCTATTTCCATTACACACATCACCTACCGCTTATTCCCTACACCTGCATGTTCCACAGGCAAGTCTACGTTGATGTCTCTGTTAGTGGGTGAGTTTGTGCCTGACGATGGTGTAGGAACGGTTTCCAAACACCACAACTTGCGTGTGGCGCACATTGCACAGCACTCCATGCATCTGCTCAACGACTATCTGGAGGGCACGCTGGTGGAATACATGCGACAAAGGTGTGTGGGAAAACAATATATATACACATATATATGTATTCATGTTTCTAGTGGTATCACGGTCTGATTCAACATCATTCTCAATGTGCACATGTGCTAAAATTAGAACATCGCGTATATTGGTATTTACCTACCCACTCGTCTATTTATAGATTCAAAGGCGGCGGGGATAAAGATCTGAATGAGAGGGCCACAACGGTCCTAACACAAGAGGTCAAGGACGAGATGGCTGTGTGGGGGGCAATTGTCAGCATAGAGGGGCGTGTGCTGAAAAACCGCAAGTTAGGTAGGTAAATATCCTCATTACGGGATATGTATATTTATATTTATATATATATATGTGGGGTGTGTGTAGTACACATGGAGGTGCGCTGAAACCCCGCATACTAAATAGGTAGTTTTCCTTATCAGGGTATATACGTGCGTGTATTACATGTGTGCCTTGACAAGTATAAAGAACGTGTGCTGAAAACGAGTAGACTAGGTAGGTAAATATTCTTATCAAGAAATCTGTGTTTACTGGCGTGTGTAGGCATAGCTACTGGTCATGCACGAAATTGCTCGTCTAATTTGTACACCGCTTTAAATTGTTTTACATATGATATTATCCTCTATGGCTTTATATACTAACGCTCAAAGTCTATGGCTATATATACCAACTCTATAAATCCAGGTATATATATATATATATTTGCCTATAAGTCCGTGGCTATATATACTATCGTTAGTGTATAGCTATAAATCAAGTATATACATATATATATATATATATATATATATATACGCTTTAAGTCTATGGTTATAGCGGGCTTGCATGTGTAGCTGCCCATTGAGACTGTATCACCTCCCACTTTCTCATCGCCCTATTTTGTCACACTATTTTGTCACCGCACTAATTCCTCATATGTCGATCCGTGTGCCACTAGAATACGAAATTAAACGGAATAGCTCGAAGGATACGTTCTGGTGGCCGCTCGCCAAAATCGAACGCGACGTAAGTGTGTGTTTCTGTAATACTTCATCTCTAAAGTGTGTGTGTGGCTCAATCCGTTTACATTGTCCACCTTATATTTAGACTCTAAACCCTAAACTTTAAACCCTAAACCATTGGTCACACCTACCTGTACAGTGTTCACCTTATGTTCTTGCGCTCGTTCGACAATACGATGAGAAAATTGCGTCTATAGCCGCTGGTACAGACAGGAGAGAAACTACCGAGCCAGCTATTCTCGAACATTTGAGGGACTTTGGGCTGGCCGATGAGTACTCAAAAGGTACGTGGGGAGTATATTCCTCTTACTATGGATAGAATTTATATATATATATATATATATATATATATATATATATATGTGTGTGTGTGTGTGTGTGTGTGTATGTATGTATGTATATATATATATATATATATCCAGATGATATCGAACGACTGAGTGGAGGGTAGTGGTCGTTTCTGGTTAGTGCTGTAGTTATGTGGAATTATCGACATATTTTCTGCTAATACGCAACGTCACACCAAACATGACACATTATACGTATCCGGATAGACTCAGTATATGCTACAGACACACACTCGCACCACACACCACATCGTCCATACCTACACACACACACATACACATAATATATATATATATATATATATATATATATAAACATATATCCAGGTAAGATCGAACGATTGAGTGGAGGGCAAAGGTCGCGCCTGGTGATAGCTGCGGCCATGTGGAACCGTCCCCACGTCATCTGCCTGGATGAGCCTACCAACTACTTGGATCTGGAGGCACTAGACTCACTGGCCCTGGCTATTACGAAGTTTAAGGGCGCCATTGTGCTCATTTCGCATACACCCCGGTAAGGATGTTTGTGTGTTTGTGGTTATGGTTGTGGTTGTGGTTGTGGTAGTGGTTATGTTTTTGTTTGTGTTTTTGGCTGCGTTTGTATTTGTGTCTGTGTCTGTGTCTGTGTCTGTGTCTGTGTCTGTGTCTGTGTCTGTGTCTGTGTCTGTGTCTGTGTCTTGTGTTTGTATCTGTGTCTGTGTCTGTGTCTGTGTCTGTGTCTGTGTCTGTGTCTGTGTCTGTGTCTGTGTCTGTGTCTGTGTCTGTGTCTGTGTCTGTGTCTGTGTTTGTGTCTGTCTGTTTCTGTTTCTGTGTGTTTTTTTGGGGAATGGGGGGGGAGTGTTTCTCTGTCGCCTGAATGGTTGTGGTGATGTATTGATATAAGCGTACGCTATATCTCTATGGCAGACATGACAAGACTTTATCACGAACATATTACTGTGTTGTTACAACTGTGTGATGTGCTTATATGGCATACATAGCAACGAATTGTCGCAAACAGCCCCACTTCGTAGATATAGGGTCAGATGTATGTATGTCCTTTTTGGTTGATGATCTTATTAGTCATCTGATATCTCAATTCATGTTGTTAGAACCAGGCAGGTTGGTAAAACCCTAAAGCCATAAATCCTGAAACCAATTACACATCTATACATATATATTCCGTACTCTGTTGGCTCTCTTTTGTATCATAAACCCTAAGCCCTTAACTCCTCCCTTCCTGTTACCATCCAGGTTCGTAAACGAGCTCTGTAATGAGCATTGGGTGGTCGAGGGCGGCACATTACACCAACGTATGAATAAGATCAATTAGCATTAGTAATAGTTATAAAACTAGACAGTCACAACGTACGTGTATAAAAAGATCAAATAGCATCAGCAACAAGTGAAAAAAGTTAATAAACTACGTTGCCATATGGATGACACGGCCTATTGTCATCAGAGATACATGGACGTATAAGACTTTGGATTCGTTAACCCTGTGGATACAATAGTTGAGAACAACATGGATGGATGAATGAACTACATCAATGGAAGAATAAATGACATCCATGGATCAATAAAATACATCTATAGATCGATATATATATATTTATATATATATATATATATATACAGTATACATATATATGTATTTATATATATATATATATATATATATTGCATATATATATATATATATATATTATATATATATATGTGTATATATATACCGTATGTATACATATATGAATACATATTATGATCTGCTATAAATATATATATGCATATGGCCAACATATACACCATACATATGTATGTATACATATGCATACATGTATATGATATATGTATATATGTTATATGTATGCATAAGTAATATACATGTGTTGTTATTATTATGTTGATGTATGTATGTTGGTATCATACATGTATATATATATTACATAGATGCATATCATACATATTATATATATTATTATATACACATATCTGTCCATATGGCAAACATATGTATGCAATTGTGTGGTATGTATGTATCCTTATGCATGTATAATATGTAATTATTAATAATAATAATAATACAATATGCTGTAATAATGGTAACATGTGTGTAATACATGATATTATTGTCATTATTATATTGTATGCTGGCACATAATAATATTATTAGCAACAAGCTGTTATTGTATATGCTACAGTGTGTTGCAGCTATACATGTAGCCATAATAATGAACAATACATGTATTATTGCACATTGGCATGTTGCCAATATTGACGCCATGTAATATGCTAACAACAGTGTGTATGGCATATGCACACATACATGCTAATTATAACATACAATGTATAATAATAATATTATATGTTGCTAACTCAATATATCACAATAATGTATAATAATAATATTAATATTGCATACAATGCATACATATTTGTTTACATACATGGCTGGCTGGTTTGCCATTATGTATATACATATTAATGTTTGTATGTGGATCACTGCTATATGCATACATGGATACATTCATATGTAATTTGATATGTAAATACAGCATTTATAATAACATTACTGAATATATGCATAACCACATTACTAATGGCATATTACCATAATAGGCTCATTATATGTTGGCTGTAACATGCATTGTATATATTATTAATAATATTATAAATACAGCCAATATTGTTATGTATAATATTATATGCTACAACATATAATACAAATACATATTGGTTAATAATATTATTACAATGACATATTATTACAATAATAATTATGTATATTATTATACAATAATAACACATAATATCACACATGTTATTATTAACTATGACCATTATTGGCAATGTGTCATATGCTATACATATCAATACATATTGCATGTACATATATATGTATTATACATATGCATTACGTAATTGTTTGTTACATATAATATTACATATTAATAACACAATTATTATAACATTAATAATATGTATGTATGTTGGTTATTACATATTATTATTAACACTAATAACATTAACTATTATTAATGTGCACATGTACATACATGTGCATGCATATGTATATGTGTATATCTTGCATGTACGCATATTATGGTACATATTATGTATATATGATATATTATATATATATATATATATATATATATAATATATATATATATATATATAATATATATATATATATATATATATATATATATATATATATATATATGTACATATATATCCATACATATACATACAGATATATACATATACATACATATATATATATATACATACATATATATATATATATATATATATATATATATATATATATATATATATATATATATATAAATAGATGTGTGTAGTGTGTGCGTCTATATGAAAATATTTACTTCAGCAGAGACAGTATATAGTACACATAATTGGGCAGATATCTGCCTGCCTCGTTTAGTATGATCCAAGATCGAATTTAGAATTCCAACGAGGGACTCGCGGCTATGATAAAAACACGATTCAAAGTCTAAAGACGAGAATTCTTTATTCACGACTGAATGGCTATGTACATGGTAAAATATTATTCAAGTCCAAACCCAATTTCTAGCTCCTGAAAAGTACAACCCTAATTCTTTGCTATTTAGGCACAGCCTTAATTTTGAGGTATTCGAATAAAAAATTCGCTATGAATATGCATTCTAGCAGTGTAGTATAGATACACCCATTGGTTGACATGATGGATATAAATCATAGTACCCCTGCCCTATTATTTGATGGTATTCGTATCCTTCTACCATGTCTCAGATATCGCTTTACACATGCTATAAATCGTATGATAGAACTCAATCCAAAAACTAAATAACACAGCTGACGCCAAAGCTATATATATAGTTCTTTCGTTCTACAAACGTATATATATACCTAAAAAATAGCATTTATACAACCGATATATCTGTCTATACATACGCTAGTTCGTAGAAAAAGACTGGTACTGTTCTATTCAAGGCACTGACCTTCAATAACGATGAGAAACTATACGCTGTTGAGAGACTCTGGGTGCAACAGTTGTACTTGCATGGCTAACATATCACTTAATTTGGTCACAGGTTCGCTTTGTGAAGGAGAAAGCAACTACAATACACACAACTGGTCACATAAATACACTAATACTAATAAAAGGTATATACACTAACAAAGCACAACCTAATACTTCCCGTATGCACGGGATATTGGTAGCCTGTGGACGAAGACCAAGCAGCCGCTACTGCATACAATGATATTGGTATTGATTCACACACTAATAATGATATTGATTCACACAATAATATTGATATTAAATCACACTAATATTGCTATTCATTGTCAATGTTAGCGATTGCAACGACTACAATCACAGTTATGGACCATTCACAACAGAAGCGATACAGTCACACACAATAACCGATCGTGCACCCAGTGACAGATTATCTCAACGCCTACAGAATTGTAGGTTTTAATAAGTGCCATATTTCACAGGTCGAAAACAAAGGTAAACACGTATAAAATTGTACGTACTGCAAGACCATAACCAGACAATACATCCGAGCTCCGCTAATAGTCTCGAGCACAACTTTCTCATAAGATCACTAGATGAATGAATGGCGAAGGCGCAACCATTCTCTTATACAGCGTATATACTTTTGTAACAGGCCCAAATACTTTACAGCACATTTGTGACAATGTCAACGTACGATGAGAATGAAGGAGCGTGATATAAAAGGGTTTGTATGCGTGAATGTATACAGATGGTGCCAAATCTAGATGAGAATCAAGGTATCGGCACGAACAATACACCGCGATAACATCTACATACAATAGGCATACACTTTCTTTTCGCTTACTTAGCTGGCATTATGCACAGCATGTATTTAAATATAAATGTGTGTAAATATACACACACATAGTGGAATATATTGTTTGTAAGTAAAGAAATATATTCGCTTAAGTGTGCAACCACGCTTTACCCAGAGGCAAACACTTTATATTTACTCGACCGGTGATAAGCCTGTCTCAGAATCCGTCTATATTACATCAGGTTAAAAGACTTCGCTTAGTTCTTAGCGGCGGCTACGGCCTTCTTGGACTTAGCCTCGTGTCCTATAAATAGAATAGACCGATGGAGGAGGGTAGTGGAATAGAAGTTAGCTGCTGTGTTGAGCTTATCATATACTCGCATATATGCACATACTTGAAAAATAATACAATATATATATATAAATATAGGTTTGCGATGCCATACAAAGACATCCCTTGACACCAGTGTACGCATAGGCTTCATGCTCGTCAAGGCGATAGATCCACACACTCAATTGATTTATAAATAGTTGAATATCAGACAGCATATATGCTTAAAGTTTGCTTAGTCTATATCCATATCCATAAAACATATACACACGTATATGTATATATATATATATATATATACATCTATAAATACTGTATGTGAATTGTGAATAAAAATTCTGCCTATCGTTCGAATTTAGCGAGGGTACAATAACCATTTAGGGAACAAGTCCTAATCGTAAACCAATCTCGACTGACTATACGCGACGCGGTAAGCAATACAAGCAGATAGTCAGCTGCTTGCAGTCCATATGTCGCGATTACAATACTCTCTCACATTGTGCATATAACTAATATAAACAATATATATATATATATTCAACATACCACATCTCGTGAACTCGTGAATATCTGGAGAATAAATTATACACATGCAAAAAAATTCACATACTGACAGCATGTATCAACGTTTGAACACATTAAAATTCCATTCAGCATCGACTAACCATGCACTTCTGCAACAGAACAGAATCTCCACATACACAGGGCCAAAATAACTAGTGTGTTGTGATGACATTCACAAGCCGGGCTATGGCGACAGCAAATGTTGTTATTTATATGCCACATACGATGTACAGTATAAGGTGACGAATAGCTCAATACCTCCCATCGCACGTCATAGGCATACATGCTGGGTGCGATAGGCTTATTGTATTCTCTAATCCACACAGTATGGTGTTGAGCTTACACACACCATCTATGTGCTAAATTACAAACAAGTGTCAAGTATATTCCCTTTCTCTATAGGTCTATATTATATGACTATACTCATATCCATTTTATATATGTATATATATATAGACATACCCTCACGGAAACCGTTGCGGAAACGGCGGTGAACATTCTTCAGATGAGCCATACGGCCTGTACCTGTCGTCTTGCGACGGAGGGCCTTCTGTCCCCAGTTGTACCCACGCTTGCGAGCAGCAGGGTAGGCACAAGCACTGCAGGTGTGCTTCTGGATGTGGTACGAACGGCGACCACAACGCACACACAAGGTGTGCGTCTTGTTGTGGCGCATTCCAAAACTCTGGGTACCCTTAGTCTGTTGGCAATGTGGGGAGTATATAAATACAAAGTAAGGAAAGAGATGTATGTATGTATATATGCATGTACGTATTATATGTATCTATGTGTTGTAAGTATGTAAAACGAAGGTGTTCGTGTTGATTCCTTAGTGTCCGCTCATATTGGAAGCCAGATGCGTGACCCTGGCGTGGTCCTATAAAGTTGCACTAACAGAGGTAATGCACAGCTCTTTCCCAAGTCATACGAGTCTTTGCACAATTATATGTCCTTTCTCATGGGCTCTGCCCTACTCTGTGATACATACACCTTTTTCAGTGCATATGATCATTTCAGCGATATTATTCACTATTTGTTGTGGCTGATTGCTGATTGATGTTAAGCGGTGTATATACATGCATACTACCATGACATATGCTTTACATGCATAGGTACTTTCAGGTACTTCTTATATCATGCATTCCACCGTGGTCGCGTTGCTGTATGATAATTTAGGATGTAAGTGCTGCGACTGTTCTGCTGGTAGCACTCCTGTTGATCAGATTCGTCCATACACAGGTCGTTGATCTCGTCTGTACGTTGTAAACCTAGCCTTATCCCACAACTATATCACGCCTTCCTATTATCCTAACACAGCCACATATGCATGAATCTTTCTATCTTCCGAGTCAACCTTACACACACACGTACCATCTTGGCAGCTAGAAGTGGTTACTCGAAAAAGAAAGGCTTCTGAGTGATCTCTGCACTTGTTATAACTTTACGCTTCAGATTGGAATAAATTCGAATGAATTTGTCCCGTGGCCACAGAATTAAGAATTGGGATATCTACCCACGTGTAAAGTGTTGGACAGTATTCACCCAAAAATTAATTGAGTTTCTATTAAATATATTCATCATGCTATAGACAAACGGTCACAAATTAGGACAAGATTCACCCAAAAAAAGAGTATTAAGTTTTCCATCGAGATATTTTGTACTATTTGCAGACATACTTCTACAAATTGGGACGATTTCCAATTGAAAAATATTTAAATTGGGTCCACCATTGAAATATATTATACAACAGGCATACAGGTACCAATTAGGACAATTTCACCCTCCCAAAAAAGAAAGAGTTTTTTCCTTGAAATACTTCATCATATTGAACTACAGACGTACAACTATATAATAGGACAATTTACACCCCAAGTATTTATTAGGGTTCCCTATTGAAATATAATACATACGCCTACAAATTGGGACAATTTTCACAGGTGCTTTGATTTTATCCTGTACCGAACTACCGTTATATCTCTACAATCCCGATTTGTCAAGAATTGCTCATTCTGACTCTTGGACCCCACACAATGAACACAGATCTATATAAAAATATCTATAATCACATTTAACTATTTGAAACACATTCCTGCGCAGTTCACACACCGGTATGAGTGTGCGTAATATGCCACTCAAACGGTTGACAATATACCAGTCCTTGACATTCGGTATTTGACGATATTCTGGTTAATTGAAGCTGTCTAAAATTTCAGACGATGACATACAGATTGTTTATTGAAGTCCATTTCATCAGCACCATTGGAAAAATCACCTCAGTTCTCAATCCTCGATATCCTTGCTCGTTGTAAAGTACAGAACCAAATGCATGCCTGTAGACGTACATGGAAGGCAATGGTTTTCCATTTCTAAGCATATATATATATATATATATATATATATATATATATATATATATATATATATATATATATATATATATATATATATATATATATATATATATATATATATATATGTATATATACATATATAGATATGGATGTGAGATGTTGAGATGTATATACAAGTATATATATGTTTATATGTATATATTATTATTATTATATTATTATTATATTTTATTATATATATAAATATATATATATATATGCCGTCAAATTCTTTCATATGGTTATATAAAATTGCTACCAGCGGTCTGAAATACTGATTTTATACATGTGGATTTGAATATAAACGATATTTCCATCTTTAAATTCGCTACATCATTCAGCAGACTGTTGAAAATTGATCAGTTCGTATTTGTGAACACTTTTTAACATCTCCGAATTTAGAAACCGCATAAATATAAGTTGAATATATATATATATATATA